>PVJX010027862.1:0-24436 GCA_004027295.1 Dolichotis patagonum
AAAGACAATAAATTGACTCCCAAAGATTGGCTTTCCTTGTAGTGAAATCAGGAACATCTCTTTCAAAGACGAAGAGTTTGTCACTAAGCCCATCGACAGCAAAGCACCTGACTTTGTACTCTGTGCCCTACGTTTCGGATCCTGCCGCTCTGCATAGGGAAGCGTGAACTGTACACGCCCTGCAGGAAACCTGACACCACTGAGGTGCAGCAGATGAAGGCTCAGGTTCAGGAGGGGAAGCACTAGAAGCAGTTGGAGCAGCGCAGCTGGAGACAAGAACAGAAGAGAGACTGTTGAGAGGGAGAAGGAATAGATGCTGAGGGAGAAGGAACAGCTGATGCTATGGCTGCAGGACTATGAGGAGAAGACCAAGGAGGAAGAGAAAGAACCCTCTGATCAGATCCAGAGAGCGCTCCCGCTGGAGGATGAGAGGAAGCCAGCCCAGGAGACCTGCGGCGATTCAGGTAAAGAATCAGGAGCAGCTGGCTGTGGAGCTTGCAGAGTCCACCACCAAGAGAGCCCTGCTGGAGTTAGGCTGGGCTGTACAAGGAGGAAGAGGTGCAGTGGCAGCACAGGGCCAGAGAAGGCCAGGACGACCTGGTGAAGATCAAAGAGGAGCTGCGCCTGGTGAGGATGGCCTGGTCACCCAGCCCGCTGCCTGTGTAGGAACCTGTGAGTTACCCCGTGCAGGAGAACCTGCAGGAAGAGGGCGCAGAGTCCCTGGGCTATAGCGCTGAGCTCTCCAGTGAAGGCAGCCCGGATCACCGCAGCCAGGAGAAGCGGTCACCAAGATGGAGAAGAAGGAGCACATGCAACAGCAGCGGCTGACTGAGCAATGCGTTGTCCTGGGCCAGAGAGAACAACAGGACCCACAACGACGTCATCCACAGGGACAACATGAGTTAAGGCCGGGACAAGTACAAGACTCTGCACCGGATCCAGCCGGGCAACACCGAGCAGCGCACTGATGAGTTTGAGGCCATGTAGAGACCAGGGTAGTGCCTAGGGCCCTGCAGCCTGCGCGCATGGCTCATTAGTACTCTAAATCTAGAAACCCTCTCACCTTGTGCCAGGTCCATGGAAGAGCACTTACCCGGTGGAAGAGCTCGGCTGCGCGCCACCCTGGTTTTTATTCCCAGCTGTATCATAGTGCCAAAAAGGCCTGATTTTTATAATTATCAAATCACTTCCTGTTGCATCCTTGGAACAGGACTGATGGAATTAAGATGCCCATAAAATCCAAATACAAACTTGACATTTTTCTGTGTGCAAGGTTCAGTATCATTGAAGAAACCACATCGTGGCTTACATCTGTGCAAAAAAAAAAAAAAAAAAAAAAACAGTCTGAATGTCAATAATTTCTCAATACAGAAATGCAAATTCAATATTAGCAAACGTCTGATAGATCAAGATTTTGAAATGCAGAGTTTATGCTGACTAGAAATACTCATTGTACTTTTTTTCTAACAAAAAAGTAAGAAATGACAGTAAAAAATTTCAAAACAGGCTAAGAGTGACTATAATCAACACATTACATATTGTTTTATTTACAGTAGTTGTTCAGAGTACAAGACGTAGTATGAAACATACTAGAAACATACATAGCTAGAAAATTATTAGCACAAAACTTTCTCCTCAATGAACAAAGAGATATGAGCTGTATAAATATCTTAACTGTCTTCTGTATAAATATATTTTTCCCTTCCTTCCTTTTCCCTTTACCCCATCACAGTTTTTCTTTCTTTTGAACAGTTTCTTCCCTATTCACAATATCTATTGTACATTTTCAATCTATTTTAAACTGCTAATCATTTATTTTTTTCTGATTATTTTATGTCAAATATTTGAAACTGATGAATGCTCTATTATTTAGTTGCAGGTTATCTCAACATTATTATACCAGTTGATAACAAAAAATCAGATTATTTTGGCAGATTTATTTTGTATGGTACTTTTTGATGTCATTGAAAGGATAGTTTATTTAGTGTAATATCAATAAGAAGAATGAATTCATAATTATGTTTAATAATACTAATGATCATTTATTTCCTTATCTTTATAGACTGATCAAAAAATCATTTGTGTGTATAATTTTTAAATATATATTTGTTACCGTAAAAGATCCATCATCATTATCCCCACAAAATACTCTTCAAACATATTTCTTATTCTTGCCATTTCTTGTAGTACTGCTGAAAGTCTTCTTTCCTGAGTATGTTTATAAGTTTTAAATATGGCAAATATAGCTATCTAGTAACAACCAATGGAAGGGTAGTCCCATAAAATTTTACATTGTATCATTGTCTACCTTATTCACTGGATCTTTCACCATTGAAATTCTGGCTCTTGCTCAAAGTCAAAATGATCAGGAAAGGTAAAGATTCTGAATCAGTTCAAGATATCAAGCCAGTCACAATAGTACAACTAAAAACATTCATGAAAGATTCCCCAACTGCTTCAAAAATGGCAAGTTGACTTCCCCAACTGCTTCAGAATTGTGTTTGAAACAAGAGAGATTATTAAAAGAAGACAGTGACAGCACTGTGTCTTTCACTGTAATATTTTTTTAAATTTAAACATTCAATGTGTTTTATGATCACAATAAATGTGTCATATTTATGCCTATGGATAATTTAATTTATAAAAACAACTTAATCTGAGATTAAAGACATCAAGATTTAGATTAACTTTAAATCTAATTGTCTTCATTTATAAAGAAGACATTCAGGCTTTTGTTTTACATCTAGAAAATGCAGTGATGTTTATCTCTACTTTCTTGTTAGGAATGGGGAAGATAACAATAAAATGCATATTTAAAGAGTGCTTTCTGAGTCACTTTTAGGTATAAACAAAGACTCAGAGATTTTAAGTGACTTTCCCAATATAACTAAGTCAGTAAGTGAAATAAGAATAAAAATAAGCTTTTGTGTTTTGATGAATATTTAGACATAATAGTGCTCTGTTTATTTTGAAAAAAAGAATGCAAATTTTTATTGATAAATTATTGGAATGAAATAAATGTTTCCAAATTGTTTCTACTTCTCTACTTGTTAGCATATCTGAGAAGTGCAATCTTTTTTGCACATTTTTATCAGCAAATTTTGTTAACATATGGAGAATTTCAGAAGAGTAAATATTGGGGCTGGTATTTAAATGTATAAAAATACTGACTTTCACAGCTAAATTATTCCTAATATATCACTATATTCTGTACTGTGTACAATTTAAAAATATACCTAATAGAATATCAGCATATTAATCCCTAGTCACAAATCAGAGATATGCATGATAAAAATAAATGTGTACTTTAAAAATAATAATGGAAGGCAGTATAAATGTCATAAAACAGAATGGGATTACTTGACAAGTTAATGCTACAGGAAATATACAAGGCAGGCATTTAAATGAGGGACAGTCTCTTTGTCTTGCCGCTCAGAACTAAACAGAACATGGGTGGCAAATTTAGTAGGCTCCCAGCAGGTCTTCATCCAGGTTTAAATTTTCATATCAGCTGTTAACTTCCCTCTCCTGATCTGACAACTTTACCTATGCCTAGAGAAAGTTCTCAGGCTGCTTGAGATTCAGCTTTCAATGTTCACGCTTCCAATTCTAACATGAATATAATTATTGACTGACTGACCTGTGTACACCATTTATATATTCAGAACTGCACTGATTAGCTTTCATAACCTTCCTTTTTACTCACATAATTGGGTTATATGTATATCAGCTGAGATGTTATTGTCAAGTATATATTGCTTATAAAAACACATAAACTTAAAGGGCTGTCTTCAAACTGGGTGTATGGTATTGGAAAAATTATATGAATATGCTTACCTCAAACTAAGGATCCTATCATAAAAGAAATGTGAATTTATCTATCAGAAAGGGGTAAACCATATTGTGATAATAAATAAATCCCTAATCTGAATTTATTTATTAATTTGCGTGTTAGGCATAGATCAGCCAGAAGACATTGATCGTCATTGATTCAGATTCCCAGAATGATTTAAAAAAACACACAATTTCATATGTTGCTAGTCACTATACTAGAGAAGAGAAAAATAGCTCAGAGAGCCTGGCATAAGCAATTTATTGCTTCAGGCTGGAAATGAGAGATAATAATTCAGCTCTCAAAAGATTGATCAGAATTTGCCACATGGGCCAGTTAGCAGAAGTGCAGGAAAGGAAGGAAGGAAAACAGAATAGGAGAATGTTTGATAAGCATTTTGACTGCAAAAGTATCCTTGCCAGATTGACTATGAGGGCTGAGCAAGGTGAGCTAGAACGAGCTGACCAGTGCACACCAAGCTGGATTCCTCCGCAGGCAATCCTCAGAAGAGCTCTGTTCAGGCTCACCAAATTCTGACAAATTTGTACCAACTTCACTTCACTTTTTTTCAGTTCTCCTTCCTTAATCCCTAAGAAACATTTAGTAACAGTTGTTTCCGCTGTACTATGATAGTTACAAATTGATTCAGACTGTAGGAGCACAACCAGTTTGCCTCTTTTATTGCATTCATTGTCTAAATCTATATGATTTTTTATTATTTTTCTATAACAGGGGCAAGAAAATACACATGCCTGCAATGCATTTTATAAAAATATAACTGGCTGCATTTTATTTGATTGAAAGTTGAGAGTGATTTTACAGTTACTTGCACAATTATTTTTCTAAATTAACTTGAAAAAAATGAAATATTATTTCATATTACTTTTTAGTGTAGAAACTGGCAAACAAAATCTTCGTGTTTATGTATTGGTTTGTTTTGCACTTATGGGTTAATGTGTATGACAAAAAGTAGAAATTTCATCTCCTAATACATTTTATTCTTGTCTTCCACAATGGATCTTTTAATTTCAACCAGCATTTATACCCATTCAGCATAAGGGCTACATTTACAACACTTCCTTATACCTACATGTGAATATTGATTAATTTGGGGACAATATGATGTGTGGGAAAGTGACATCAAAGCTTCAAGGATGGACACTAAACAGCACACATATTTTATCTTCATCCACTTGTACTTGGCCTCTTAAATTATGCAACAATGGTTAGCATTTGGCCACTTTAGAAAAATACCACAATCTAGGAACCATAAAAGGAAAGCTCAGAATTGCTTGATTCTGGGGAATCCAGAAATAATACATCATCCATGCAGTTCTTAGATTTGGTCTTCTACAGCAGAGAAAATTATTTTAGCCCCTATTGATTTAGGTCCACTCTTATACACAGGTAAGTATAATTCTTACTGATACAGTTTATTAGTTATGTGTTTTGCATGAAGTTGTCATCAATTGGTGAAAATTCTTCAACCAAATAATGAATACATTTACATATACAACATAACATGATTTAAAGCTTGAGATCTTTGACTCAGTCAGTACAAGTCCTGCTTCTATCACCTACCAACTGTGTGGCCTTCGACAAGTTACTAAGACCTTCAGTGTCTCAGTTTCTTAGCTTGTAAACTTCTCTTTAGCACTAGTAGCTGCATCAGTTTTGTTGCATGTGGTAATTAATTAATTAATATAACAGCATTTATTAAAAGCTCATTAGTTATTATTGATCATTTCTTATATATTTATGTATAAATAAACTATATTAAAAATAAATGATAGGATACTTTTAGAATAGGCACAAGATTGAAAGAAGCAAATTTATGTATTCAAAGGTATAGCCATAAGGCTATTTTTTGCCAGAACTTTTAATTCATATACATAAAGTACAACATACAGCCCATTTTCAAAAAATCTTCTCTTTTTTCTAGTGATGATAAATATAGGTATATATTTTTATTTTACTCTATTTATATAGGTATTCACCCCAAGTAAGATACAAGGCTTTTGATACTAGTAGGAAAAAGCCCACTGGCTCCAAATGTTATTTTTTATACAAGAGCATATTTAATATATTTTCTTTATTAATACCTACTTGTGTTATATTAAAAAAATTTAAAACATTTTTGATATATCTTATCATTTATGTTAATACCTGTAAATATAGGCAAACAGGAGTCAGCCTGTTTTATGTAACTTAACTAAATCTTAAGCCTTCACTTTTGTTCTCTTATTGCTTAATTTCTTGCCTGTCATTCTCACTGTGAAAAATCTCCAGATTCTTCACATTCTAGGTTAGCAAAAATAGAAATGTCCTCTTTTCTCTTATAGTAACCTTCTCTATTCTATATCTTCTTGCTTCAAAGTATGTGGATTTTTATTTAATATACAATTATTAGATAGAATCTTATTGAAATGCTTAATTGCTTTAAGACTTTTGACCATTGTAGCTTCTCTTGTTAAACAACCAAAGATAATTTGAGGTCCCCTGTAATTTCATGTTGTAAAATAAGCAACGTGCTTAGCGTACTAACTATAACAATTAAACTCCCTGTGAGTTTACTGAACTATTCCAGATTAAGTTTTGGGTTTCTGAGAAATAAGTGTTCTATAAAGGAGATTCAGATTCATTATTTAATTTGTAATTCATTATTTATTTATTATTTAATTCAATTCATTATTTAATTCATTATTTGACTAGCAAGTGAATGATCTACATTCTTAATTAACGAGAGTTGTGAATAATATGTTAGCTAATGAAATGTGAATTTTGGTGTCAGGCTAATCCTCAATAATTGTCTTCAAGCTACAATAGTAACCTTTTATCCATGTGAGTGAAGAAAAGCAAATGTAGTATTTCTATGCAGTAAACAAATCTATGTATGCAGTTGTGTGTATAGAAGGGAAGCTAATCATAACTTTGCCTGCAGCACTGACATTGGTGTGTTTAGGGACAATTTTTTAAGTTTTATTTCAGTTCTTTATAGAAACAAACAATTCTTATAAAATCCTGTAACACTAAAATGTTTTGAAATTCTGACAATATTATTAGAATTTTATGTAATTCATAGTGCTAGCACCAAAACAATACTTATAAATTTTGTAACTGCAATGTATCTCTAGCCCAATCTATTCCTCCTGATAATGAATCATCATTTGTTAATGTGATATAAGTAAAATATAGAAATTTCAGATTGTTCATGAAAATCAATATCTATAAATCTATTCTGAAATATGGATTCTTTTTATATGACTACTTCAACAAATTTTCCAAACATGATTATTATAAAAGAAATTTATCTTTGAATAAAGAAATTCATTCCCTTATACTGTGCCCTTGTGTCTAGTTTGAGGATTATGATTTGTGTATCACTGAATTTCTCAATTATCTTCCTATTCTTCCATTAAAATGCTGATTTTCTAATAATCTGGTATCTTTTCTTATTTTTGTACATTTCACATCAACATGGCTTTGTGGAATTGGTTCTCTAAATTTTTGAATTCCAAAGACATACTGAAAAATCCAGAGGATTGTAAGAAACTGCTTTAAAAACTTACACTCCAATAAACTGGAGAACCAAAAGAAATAAAAAATTAGTAGAAACACAGAATCATAACTAAATAAAGATATAAAATCTCTGAATAGACCAATCACAGGCAATGAAATAGAAGCAGTAATAAAAACTACTAAAGAAAAGCCCAGGACCTGATAGAGTCATGATAGAATTTCACCCAAATTTCAGAGAAGATACTGATACTCTACAAACTCTTCTATGATATTTAAAGTACTGAAACCCTGCCAGACTCATTTCTAGACACTAACATCATCCTAGCACCAAAATAGAGCAAGGAAGTAACAAAAAATACAATGAACACAATCTTTTTATATATTTTTTTTTGTTTTGATACCGGGGGTCAAACTTGAGACCCTGCACTTGCCAGGCAGGAGCTTATGCCATGAGCTAAGTCCCAAGGCCCAGTGAACATAACTGAAAGAAGTCCTCAACAAGATACTGATACACAGAATGCAACAAATCATTAAGAAGATTATACATCATGACCAAGATGGTCTTACCTTTGAGGTGCAAGGATAGTTTAATGTACAAAACTAGTAAAGCTAATATATCACATAAACAAAATTTAAAAACAAAATTCACATAATCATCTCAATGGACACAAAAAACACCTTTGACAAAATCCAAGATTGATACATGAGAACAGTGACAAAAATAAGTACACAAGGGCTAAATTTCAAAATGCTAAAAGTCATTGGTCTCAGTCATTTTCTTTGTTAAAGAGACTCAATATTCAACACGCACAACATAAAGGAGGAAAGGTTTATTTTGGTTCTGTTTGCAGAGTTTTCAGTTCATAGTTGGCTTGGAAGTTCATTGATGTCTTGGCAGAAAAAAGTTGCTCATGGCCTGGCAGAGAGAGTCAAGGGAGGATCCAAGAAAGGAAATACATCCTGCCTGGGTGACACCCACAATGACCCATCTCCAACTAGGCTCCACCTCCCAACATTACATTTAGCTATAAACTCATGGATGCACTATTCCGTTTTCATGCATCACACACCCCTGTTCCAATCACCTCCAAATGCCCCATCTATGGGTGCAAGAAATATTGGGAGATAGATAAATTGATAGATAGATAGATAGATAGATAGATCGATCAAATATAACTTTCCCTTCCTGGTCTACAAAAGACTCAAGTACATTCCTTTATGTACAATGCATTTAGTCCATTTCTAACAGTTGCCAAAATTCTAACAGTTTCAAAATTACTGCAAAGTCTTACTCCAGCGTATAAGGCAAACTCTTAATTGCAAACTCCTGTAAAAATTCAAAGAAAATACTGTAAGCATAAAATGGCACAAAACAAGCATTCCCTTCACAAAAGGGAGGAACAGAGAATAGAAAACAATCTGATGAAAGCAAAACTGAAACCAGCAGGGCAAATATTATATCTCATAGTTCCATGTCTGGCACCTGGAGCAAGTTGTGGTGAAGAGATACGGACTCTGAGAGCTGGGCAGGGGCACTCTGATGGCGCTGCCAGGAGGTTCAGCTGTCATGGCTTCCATCTTGAGCTGACTTTGCTCACTCCTTTGCCCGTCCTCAGATGTTTCACATCCTTGGCTTCTCCAATTTTCTTGATTCGTCATTGCCCTTTCATAGCTTTATTCTCATAGCTCTATCTATGCATTGTCCCCTTGGGAACACACTGCCGGGTCTCCAAGGCCTTCTGAAGTACAGGTAAAAGTCTTTCTGATGGCCCAACTTTTGCATTCTGAATGCCTATAAAGCCAGTACCAGGTGGACTAGCCAAGGTCTGCTGCCAACCTGACCTGTAGCTAGGTCTCTTTAGATTATAACTACGGAGTTCCGTGAGTGCCTGCATGGCTGAGCACTAGGAACTGAATCTCTGGGAACAAATTCTCTAGGCTGCCCCTCTCAAACTTAGTGCCCTAAGGCTGTCTTCCCAAAGCAAATTCTTTCACTTTGGAAACTTTGAGACTGCAAAATGTAGAATTTTACTGATTCTTCACATGCTCTTAAGCTGTTTTTCCTATTGTCCTGATGTGAAGCACTTGCCTTTTAAAAAAAAAAAACTGTTAATCTTTTAAGAAACCAAGTTTTCCTCCACTCTATCTTTGCCCAACTTTACCCAAGATTCCTTTCTGACCAAACTCAAAAGTTCACATCATTTAGCTGTGCTGTTTGCTCTTCAGTATAGCTTTTAGTATAAAGCTGGCTGAAAACTCCCAACACTACCAATGACATAGCATAAATGTTAAACTGCCTTAACATTTTCTCTTCTAGATTATTTAGTCCAGACTATTAATCTCAGTCTCCCACAAGCAAAATGTAGACAAATCTGCCAGAGCATAAAACAACCCACCTAGAATTCCACTAACAGTGGAATCCTTATTCTCAACTGAAACCTTCTGAGCCTCACGTTTTTAGTCTACTTTTTTCTCAGCAGTTTAGTCTTCTAGGATAAGAGCAAAATCTCCCATCAATGTTGAATTCTTGGGATGCTTCTTTAGCCAGCATCTCCAAATCTTTCCAAACTCTTTTCCCAAGAGCAAGTTCCAAAGACTTCTGAACCATACGGTCAGCTAGTGTCATAGTAATGGCTGCACTTATTTGGTACCAAATTTGCCTTAGTTACTTTCTTCACGTCTGAGACACACTGCCTGACACCTACAATTTAAATAAGAAATGGTTTATTTGGTTTACAGTTTGTAGCTGTTTCAATTCACAGTGGACTGTTTCTAAGGCAAGATGGTATGGCAGAGGACAGCTGCTTGCAGCATGGTGAAAAGGAAGCAAAGAGATTCAAAGGAGGACTCAGGAGGAAGAAATAACCTTCCTAAGCCACATGTGCAGTGATGGACCTCCAACCAGGATTTATATTCCAACATCACATTAGTGCATCAGTGGACTAATGCACTAATGTATATCACACCTCCACGATCAAACACCTCTCAAATACCCCACTTATGACTGCGTGAAGCTTTGGGGGACTTGTCTCTTCTGACCAGATCCTACCTTTAACAGCAAATCAGCTATATACCCCAATAATCCAGTCACCTCCCCAAAACTCCACCACTTAGTGTCTTGGGGGACATTTAGATATAAAAGGTAACACCGTTTCTATTACATATTCACTGCCAACATCATACTGAAAGTATTTCTTCTAAAACCAGGATAAAGATAAGGGTCTCCACTCTCATCACTTCTTTTTAATATAGTATTGGACATTTTTGTCACAGTAATCCAACAGACAAAAAAATAAAATGTATACATTAATAAAGGAACATGCCAAGATACCCATAGTTGTAGAGGAATGACCCTTTGCGTAGAAGTCCCAAAAAGGTCCACCAAAAGATTCCTGGAACTAATAAACAAATCAAGTAATTTAGGAAGCTACAAAATCAGTATGAAAAACTCAGTCGAATTCATGTGGACAAAAAGGAACCTGATGAAAAAATTAGGAAAATAATCCCATTCAGAGTAGCTTTAAAAATTTTAAATACTACAGAATAATCTAACCAGAGAAGTGAAAAACATCTATAATAAGACATATATTACTCTAAAAGAAGAGATTGAAGAGGACATCAGAAAGATACTTCCCATTCCTAAATAGGCAGAACCAATATCATCAACATGATATTACCAAAAATATATAGATTCACTATAATCTCAACCAAAATACCAACATCATTCTTCACAGAGTGAGAAAAAAATTTTCAAAGTGTATATGAAACTAAGACAGACAAGAATAATAAAAGAAATTCTATAATTCAGAATAATAAAAGCAATTTTGTTATCAAAGGAAAGGCATACTCCTGGATTTCAAGATGTATAGACATTATTCATTTAATGACCTACCTGCTTGATAACTGTTCAAATTTACAACCCATCTTTTTTGTACAACTCTGTGCATTTCATTTATGGTAATTCAATGACTTTTTTGTACACTATGCCTTGTTTATATCGTATTGTAATTTTTGCTGATTGTACAGTATAGTAGCATAGTTTTATGTTCTGTTATACATTACAGTTCTCCATGTAAGAAGAAAGTACTGCAAATAAAAGCAAAATCTTCAGGTTGGAGCTTCCTTTGACCATTTCTTTATTCTGAAAATTATAGTGTACGCACTCCATGCAATTCTTCATTTAGGGATCAATTCATTTAACCACCTAGTCGCAGGGACATAACTTGGTCATTAAATGAGGAAGATGTGTATTACAAAACAACAGTGAAAAAAGGAACAGCATGGCACTGGAGCAAAGACAGTCATATTTATCGATGGAACAGAAATGAAGATTTAGAAATAGTCCAGGCACCTTCAGGCATCTGATATGCAACAAAAACACACAAGAGAACATAACCTCTTTAACAAATAGTGCTGAAAAAAACTGGTTATCCACAAGCAGAAGAATGAATCAAGATCCATATCGTTTGTCTTTAACTGAATTTGAATCCAAACGGACCACTCGACATAAACAAGAAATACTGTGTAGGGCGTGGTGTTTCACAGCTGTAATCTTACCACTAGACAGGCTGAAGCAAAAGGATCACTGTGAGTTCCAGGCCAGCCTGGGCTATGTATCAAGGTGAAGGCCTGCCTGCACAACATAGTTAGACCTTGTCTCAAAAAAATCAAAAAATTAAATGAATACATACATAATGTACAGGAAGAAAAAACTGATAAAATTCTTGAACACAAAACCATAGGCAAGGGCTTCACGAACAGAACCCCAATTTCACAAGATATATTACCAAGAATCAACCAATGAGATTATGTCAAATTAAAAGGCTCTGTAAAGTAAAGGAAGCAACCAATAGAGTGAAGAGAAACTGCATAGAATATGAAAATGTTTTTACTAGCTATTTCTAGGACAAAAGACTAATATCCAAAATATACAAAGAACACAAAATAATAGACCCTCCAAAATAAAACATCCAATCAAAAAATGAGCAATAGAAATGAATGAACACTTTAAAAAAGAAAGAAGTACAAATTACTACTAAATATGTGAAAAATTGTTCAGCACCTTTGGTCGTTCAAGAACTGCAAATCAACACAACACTGAGATTCCATTTTATTTCCCAAACAAGACAAAACAAGTACTGGTGAATTAGTGGGGGGAAAAGGATTCTTCTACATTGTTGAGGGTAATTTAAACTAGTATAATCACTATGGTAATCAGTTTGGAAATTCCTCAGAAAATTACAAATAGAAATTCCATGTGACCCAGCTATGCCTCTTCTGAGTATCTTCCTGAAAATTTTAAAAACAACATATTACACTGATACATACATGCCCATATTTATAGCAGTGCACCTCTAACAGCTAAATCTTGCAATCAGCACACATGTCGTTCAACAAATGAATAAATATTGAAAATATGAACACAGAAACTTAAATTTTGCATGCTTTCTCTTATATAAAAATTTCAATGCATAAATAACAAGGATAAACTAAAAATAGATGATAGGAAATGGGGCAATAGACTTTGTTGATATGGGAAGGGGATCAGGGAAGATGAAGGAAAGGAGAAAGAGAAAATAAAAGGGATCAACATGTGATATGTGTATGTATAAGCTCCTCATGATGAATGTATTTATTATGTATTGCAAACATACAATAACAAAAATAACAAAAATGTTTTCTTTAAAAAAAGAACACTCACAAAAGTGTTCCATACTGCTTCAGACAATGGCAAGAATGACATGGTAAATATGTTGACTCCAATAGGAGTACTACAGAGATTGATGACAACGTCTTTTTTTTTTTTTTTTTGGTACTGGGGATCAAACTCATGACCTAGAGCTTGCCAGGCAGGCACTTATGCCGCTAGCTAAATCCCCAGCCCAACGACATGTCTTATACTGTAATAATTTTTTAATTTAAATATTCATTGTAATTAGCAACCTAAACTCATATATTCTAATAGTTCCTAGATAGATCATATATCATTTCTAGGGGAAAAATCAGGTCAATAAAGAAGGATAATTTTACTTTTTCCTCAACAATTAATATAACTCTAAGTGTTTTTATTCTAACTTAATGTTAAGTGAAAGTGTTGAGGAAAAGAGAGCAAACATCATTGTTTACCATCCATATTTTAGAAGAAATGAATAAAATTTTGGCCAGAAGTGTTTATTTTGTCTTGAACTGAGTGTATGGAGAAAAGTATTCAGTATTTCATCACATTACATACATCATATAGAACATCATGTAACAACAGTACAATATTTTCTGAGCTTTGTTGTAAATATTCCTTATTAGATGTTTGGTTCTTTCTTTTTAGTATATAGATGAGAGTTTTTTGTCTTGTATGTATGTTAGTTTTTCAAATGTTTCTGATACATTGAAAAGAACTTATGATCTTATTATTTACTTATTATGAATTAATAATATCCAGTTAATGGGTTGAACTTGTTATGTATACATATTTATGTAGATATATATACACACACATATACATCTATATATATATATATATATATATATATATATATATATATTTGTACCAGGAATTGAACTCATGCCCTTGCACCTGCCAGGCAGGTTCTTGCACCACTGAGCTAAATTCCCAGCCTAAACTTGTTTTAAATATTAAAAGAAAAGAACCCTCATGTTCCTGTAATAATCAACTTGTTCATCACATATTGACACTTTGATATACTGTTGATTTAAATGTGCTAATATTGATTAATTTTCTTCTATTTTGAGTGATACAGCTCTGATATTTTACTGTGTATGCCAATTGAAGATTTCAACAATTTGTTTTACTGCATCTATTATAGTATTTTGTCAGATAGACTTTTCTGTATACATTATCAATTAGATGTAAAGCCAAATTTTTAAGAAAAATTCTAAAAAAGAAGACAGTTATTTATTTTAATCTAATCAGTGTACTTTTTCTTCCTTCAATATCTGAGTGTCTGTATACATCATGTATTCTAAAACTGAAGAATCTCCCCTATAATTTCTTTTAGTACATTTCTGCTTCTGACACACTTTTAAGCTTGCGATTATCTGAAAGTATTGTATTCATATTTATTCAAATACTTTTTTGTATATAGGTATGTGACTTAAAGATTTCTTTCTTTCAAAAAATTCATTTGTGTCTGTGCCTCTTTGCTGTTTATGAAGAGAACCATCAGTTGTATTCTCTTGCTACCACTCCTTATTTACAATGTTGCTTTTTTCTAATCTTTATATATATTTCTGACTGTTACAGGTTCCATTTATCTAGCTGAAACTCTTTCATCCTGCCTGAACTACACAGAAATTCTCAAAACTTTACATTGAAATTGTTTTTATCTTATATGACCCTAAAACTCTTATTAAACTTACTGTGAATCATGTTACAATACCCCACAGATTACTGATACTTTTTCACCTTTTTGTCCTCGTTCTGTTTTCTTTAGACTGGATAATTTCTACTGATGCATTTTCACTTACTATTGTGACTTTCTTTTGTCAGCTTCAACCTGTTCCAATCTTTTGCATTTCTCATCCTTCAATCTTTATACTTCTGATAATATATTAAATTTCTACTTGGTTATATTATATAGTTTCCATTTCCTACTTTGATTTCTCACCCAATCACATATTATGTGCATCTTTTTAGGAAAAATGAAGGCATTTAATTATAAATGCTTTAAAATCACTTTGTGCTATATGCTGATGTGACTTTCCTATCAATATGCTCCTCTTTGCTTTTTGCTTATTTTGCACATATCTAGCAAGGTTTGACTGCATGCTGCACATGACATGGAAACAGGTGGTGGTGTGAATCGGGATCATGCTCATTTTGATACAGTTTTTGCTCCAGTATGTAGGTAAATTAATGGTTAATTTTCTTAATCATGGTGGCCTTATTTCATTCTAAAACAACAGAAGTCAGTTTTGAGTTGTTTGCTTTTCATGTCAGCCCTTTATCCAAGGCACGTGTCGTACTCTTTACTTGGGTCCTTCATCTTTTGGCTTAGTAAGTCAAGGGTACTGACACTGTATCTAAAATGAGTAACACTTTCCTTCTAGTGTGCTGTCCCACAAATCAGTTCAACAGCTCTAAACTTTAATCTTGCCTTCTCAATTCAGTGAGACTCTCATTTCTCATTTGGTGACCATCGTCATCTTTTGGTTTCCCTACTCCATACTCTATTTTTATTCAAAAGAGAATAGAATATGCCCAAGGTACTTCCTTACAGAAACATAAGAGCTCAACTCATAGTTTTTCTAGTTTCTCTTAGAGAGCAGAGACCCATTCAATGACTAAAACCTGCTGCCCTATATATTATAGTTGTCTAAGGCAGCAGGGTAAGTATGCTTCTAATTACATTATCATGCCCAGATATGGAGGACAACTTTGCTTACTTTTTAGTGTGTGTGCTGGGGTTGAAATCTAGGACCTCATGCATTATAGGCAAGTACTATACCATTTAGTCATATTCTCAAGCCTATTTCTTAAATTTCACTAAGATCTTATGTTCCTCTGGTCTCTAACTGGAAATTTTGGAATTTATTTCAGGCAATAACTTGACTGAAATTTTCAGAATTTAATATTCTCTGAATGGTTGCTGAAATAAAATGTGAAATATGTGGCATTAGGTAAGCAGTCTGGAAGAACATAATGCAAAAGAATAAAACTTAATTCCTACAATATATTTGGTAAGTTTTCATTTGTAGTATCCTCAAAATGCTTCCTGAGCATATAGCTCTAGAGAAAATGTTTCAAAAAATACAAAATACTAGTGGGTGTTGATGGGTACCTACTGAGTGTGACAATTACTACAATATAAGAGAAGAGCTTGAGAAATTTTCTCATGGCTATAGAAAGAAATGAAAGATGAATAAGAGTGCACATAATTTGCTTCTATCACCAAAAGAGAAAAACTAAAAAACTCTGCACAACCAATGAATAGATATTCTCAATTAAAATTACTTGATTAAGAAAAGCTATTCTTTTCTAAGACAAATATTAGAATACTAATGTGACCTTTCTCTAAGTTCACTTTTTTGACTGTATAAAGGGAGATATATTCAAAATAAAATAAAGGGGTGTGGTTAAACATGTTAATAAATTTGATATGAGAATAACATTAGTGCTACTTGTATCTTCAGGGAAACAAATCAGAAGCCTACTAAATGTTTACCATGAAAACATTACTATAAATTTTAAATTTTTCCATATTTTCCAACAAATCACTTTTCCAAATAATAAGAATAAAAAGATTTGTGTCTGTTTGTACCTTAAAATCACTTTCAGGCATAAGTTTGAATGACTAATAAATGTGACATAAAAGTTAATTGTGTATCAGTGAAGAATTTTTTTTCTAATATTTCTACTGGTGTGGGTTAATATGGAAAAAATAAAATAGGAATTTTTAAGTTTTTTCACAAATTTAATTTCATAGCAATCTTCCTAACTGAAATTTAACAACCATTAGTGCACTCTTTCATTTTTTTTTAATTTTTTCTTCTATGTTGTAACATTCTAAAGACAAAAGCAAATTCATATAATATCTATAAGGTCCAATATCATCTGATACTATCCAATTTCATCATTTTTCTACTTATTGGCTCCTTGCCACTGTTCAAGTACTTTAGACATATTTCCCGATCAGATTCTTGGCACTGGCTGTAGAGTGTTCTCGGAATGTATTTTCCCCAAATATTATGTATTTTAGAAGAGAAGTAGGCAAAGGGTTAGAAAACCTTTATTTTTCTTCTTCTTTTTATATAAGATTTTAACTTTAACTAAGAAGTTCAATACTTTTTAAAATGTGAAAAGGCAAAATTGTGAAGAAAATTGCTAGGTAATATTGATATTTGTAAAAATGATCCCTGGTAATTGGTACTTTTTTTTTCTGGAATGGGTGAAAGGAAGCAAATTATGAACTATAGTACCTGAAATGGGCATTGCGATTTGAGATTCTCCATGTGCCCTGACTTGTGTTTTGGAATTTATTTCAGGCAATAACTTGACTGAAATTGTCAGAATTTAATATTCTCTGGATAGTTCTTTTAACTGAGCATGCACCACAAGGCACCCTGGAAAGTATGCTGATGGAGATTTTTTAAAACATTTTGGCTATCATGGACATAGAATTTTCAAACCAAGGCATTTACCATGCCTGCATCTCACTTCTATGCACTTACTGACATACAGACTACACAGAGAAACTCACTGGAAAGGAAGACCATTTTTAAGCTTCCAATCTATATCCAAATAGTAGACTGGTACTAAATGTAGTCATAGTCTTATTAATATTAAAGTCTCAAATATTATGATTAAAGTCATAAATATTATGATTAAAAAATCATAGTCTTATAAATATTAACATTTAAATGGAACAAAAAAGACACCTTTGCTGTATAATTCCATCATCCTTTATCCACTGCCTACATATTACTGATAAAACAATTTTCAGGGGGAAAAAGCTATGCTGTGCAAATCTTTTTAGTAATATGGTCAGTTGCTATTTGTTTTGGTTATATAACGTCATAGATCAAGTGATTGTTATTTTTGATTGCTGTTCTATAAGATTTATTTTAATGTTACCTTATTTTTATCTGACTCTTTCCAGACTGGTTTCTTTGTTTGTTATTACAATTGTCACATTTGCAAATATAATTCATTTGAACTTTCTGTTTCACATGATGGAAACTATTTTCACAGGTAGCTTCATGGCTTACTTCGTAAATGGATTTTTACTTCTCTTGAAATTTCAACCATGTCAGAGAAAAAATCAGAAACAATGAGAATGAAGGAGAAACATAATGTTTACTTGAATATTTAATTAGATGTTTTAATCATATACCACTCCCACATTAAAACACACACACACACACACACACACACACACACACAAATGCACATCACCATTATCACCAATATCATTTTTCTCTGTTCTGTCACAAATATTAAAAAAATTGAAGATCTACACAAGATAGCAGAACAGTAAGCAGCAGAGTAAACAACCTCTCTGAGTGAAACAGTCCAGATGCTGGAATATAACATTGTGGGGAAGACAAGAGGAAGGAAGGGGGTCCCCTCAACCCAGGAAGAACCTAAAGTGAGAATTGAAGCTCACAGCAAGAATAAAAAAAGAAAAACTTAAACAGAAGAAGGTGGTAGCCATTGGCACTTTCACCAGGATCCGGAATCACCATGCAAGAAAAGCTGTTGAAACCTGGGGATGCATGGTCACAGTGAAGGTGGTGGCTGGCAAGCCCAAAGGCTTCTGTGGAGAGATGTGGTGCCAAAGGGAAGCAGCGGACCACAAAACTTCACTGGCTGGCAGTGAGTGTGGGGAACTCAGTCCTCTGGCAGGAATAGGTGATTGTCTGGGGGCCATTTTGGAGTCAGGCAGGATAAACCCGGAGCCAGAACTGCAATGGGCTTCATTCAGCCACTCCTAGCTAGGAGCAGACTAGTAGAAATTGCTTTGACTGAGTCCAACCCCTGTACTCATTCCACCAGACATTGCTGAGGTTTCCCTAAAGCTATCCCCAATCAGCTCCACCCACTTTTGAGTACTACATGTGGTGAGAGATCCCTGCTGTTAACCAGCTCAGGAGGGAGGTGGCAGCCTGCCCTGCCCTTGCTTGCACTCCAGCAGCCATCAGTGAGCCAAAGCAGGCTGAGAAAAGCAGCAAACAGCCCTATCCTGCACACGCAATGGTCACCATCAGATATCCCTAGCCAGCATGGGCTAGAAAAAGCAAACAGTCTCACTTCAGAAAAATAGTAGCCAATACAGGAAGTGCTGGGGACCCCATTACTCACTACCTGGAAGAAACCAGGAACATGACAAGAGGAAGAAGCAAAAGGCAGTCTCTGGCCTCCAATCCAAGCAGTACTGGCTCAGGAGATGTAAACACAGAAGAAATCAGGAGTCACACACCTGAAGTTTCTGAAGTAACAGAAACTGAATCAAAGAAACAACTTCAAGAGGCTATAAAAGAAATTAAAACAGAAATACTATCTCAGGTAAAGGAACAAATGCAAAACATAATAAAAGAATTGCTAAGCACCTCTAAAAAAGACGCAGATGGAAGAATAGAGGTGCATAGAAAAATGAGGGAAACCTTTAATGAAGTATATATAAAAAGACTTAGAATACATGAAACAGATTCAAAGAGATTACCAGGAAATTAAAAACTACATTGAAAGCTGGTAAAACTGTTTGAAAGAAACTAAAGATAGACTATCAAACCTTGAAGATAGGTTTGCAGCTTGTGATTCTGAAAGGAAAGATCTCTTGAAAATAACAAGGAACCAGGAAGTAACAATGCAAAGGCTAGAAGATGACATGAAGATGTATAATAAAAAACATGAGTGAAAAAGCAGGGGTAAACACAAATGAAATACAAAGGCTCTTTACAAAAATAATTAAAGAAAACTTCCCAAGCATAGGAGCAGGAAATGACACTTAGATAAGTGAGGTATACAGAACTCCAGCCAGCTATAACTAAAATAACTCTATACCCAGGCATAATTAATATCCAAAAAATTCAACACAATAACAGAATATTAAAAGCTTTCAGAGAAAACAAACATACCACCTCTAAAGGAAAACCCATCAGAATCACAACAGACTTCTCAACACAAACTATCAAATCAAGAAGAGCTTGGAGTGAATGAAGTATTCCAAGTCCTGAAAGACAATAACTTCCAACCCAGATTGATGTACCCTGTAAAACTATCATTCAAAATTAATGGAGAAACAAGATACTTCCATGAGCAACTGAAGGAATTCATGACCACCAAACCAACCCTACAAAAAATACTGAAAAACATTCTAGAGAAAGAGAAAAAATCCCATGGTTTCAGGAACAGAGGCAGAGGGGACTCACTGAATGGGGCAGACAGTGGAATGAAGGGGAAAAGTAGGCAACCAATGGCAAGCAGAAAAACATCATGGCAGAGATGAGGCAGAGAAGTTTGGCCATAATCACTAATATAGATGGTCTCAATTCACTAATAAAAAAAAACAGGCAGAGTGGATCAGGAGACAGAGTCCATCAATATGCTTTATATAAGAAATACATTTAACCCAAAAGGAGGAAGATAGACTGAAAATCAAAGATGAGAAAACAATGCTGCATGTGATACAGAACCAGAAAAAAGTGGAGGTAGCTTGCTCATCAACGGCAGATTGGTTAGAAAGCCATGACAGTTTTATACAATGGAAAACTACTCAGCTATAAAGAAAGATAATGTTGAGGCTCTTGAAGGTAAATGGATACAATTTGAGATCATGCTTAGGAGTAAAAAAGATTCAGAATCATTTAGCTGAAGAGGGGTTGCCTCCCTAATATAAAACTAAAGGAGTTAGTGGGATCCAAAATGTACAATACATCCTGTGAAAGTGAAATGGGGGGAACTGTGTAAAAAGGGAAGGCAGTGGCCACTGTTAATCTATTATCATAATTTGAAACCCATATTATTTTCATTGTTCTGTTTGGTTTTATTCTGTTTCAGTTTGTCTACTTGTATTAGATTTGATAGCATGGACAGCTATTCCAAAGATAGCAGGATATATTATGATATACATTTTTGATTTCCTATTAGCTTGATTTGAAGCCCTGTATTGCTTTCACTGTTTTATTTTGATTGATTTTATTATATTCTATTTTGCTTGATATTATCAAGTCTGATAGTACAGGCAACTACTTTGCAGACAATAAGATGCACTATGTACCCATTATGGCTTCACTATTATCTTCTTTTGAAGTCCTATAATGTCTCCATTGTTTTGTTTTTATTGGCTTTATTCTATTCTCTTTTGTTCAATTTTATTATGTCTGATGATATGGGCAATTCTTTTGAAGATAACAAGAGGCATTATGGTAGCCATTACTGATCTTCTTGTATTTTGCTTTTAAATCACGTACCATGCCCATCCTTTTGTTTTGATTGATTCTACTTAGTTTTGTCTCATTTGGTTTTAATCTCTTCAAAAAAATTTTAAAAATAAATAAAAAAGAAAGAAAATTAATCTCCTTTCTGTGATGATTTTTATGTTAAAACTTGACTGAGTTACAGTATCTTGATATTTGATAAAATGTTATTCTGGATCTTTCTGTGACAACATTTTTGGATAAGATTAACATTTTAATGGCTTTTTTTTTGTACCAGTGATTGAACTCAGGACCTTGTGCTTGCAAGGCAGCCACTTATCACTTATACCTGCTGAGCTAAATCCCTGGCCTAAGATTAACATTTGAATCTCTAGAATAAGTAAAACAGATTGCCCTCCCTAATGTAGGTAGCTTCATTCAATCAGTTGAAGGCCTGAACATATCACAAAGGCTTATCTTCCTCTGACTAAGAGAATCCCTGCTTCTTGATTGTCATTTATATGGAGCATATGGTTTTTTCCTGACTTTAGGCCAGATTTTCATGGATAAGACATGCTAACTTTGAGGTTGAAACTATCTATCACTTCTTTGAGGTCTATGCTTCACTAGCACAGCCTGCAGGTTATAGACTTGTCAACATCCATAATTCTTTAGTAAATTCCAGAATACATATATATGATCTCCTATTGGACCAATTTTTCAGAAAACAGTAATATGATACTTACAAGTACCTATTTCTATAAGTGTTCTATTATTTGACATAAATATGGTTCTTAGTTATACCTTTACAATAAACGTATTTATAAGTAACATAATTATAGTAATTTCAAAATTTAAGAATTCTGTAAGAGAAAAATAGAGCTTAAACTTAAATGCACTGTTGTTTCTCTGAGTTAAGAAGTGTTTTAATATAATTTTCTAGTGCTAATATTTAAAAAATATAGACTTATGATGATAGAAATCTGGAGAAAGGCCTAAGTATGACAGTAAAGGAAAAAAGTTATCCTAAAAAATCAGTGAGAGTAACTGATGAATGTAACCTATGAAATAGATGAATGTAACTTCCAAATGGAAAAGATTAGTATTATTAAACTCAAATATGAAACAAAGGAAAATAATTTTGAAAACATGAGTCAAATTAATATTCATAATACAAACAGTACTATTATGCTTAAATAAGAAAAATAATGATCTCAGTAAATATTGACATGCATATAGTAGAAAATTAAAAGTGAGGCCACACCCAGTGACCTCCAACTGCTTAGCATGGGCTGAATTCAGTCCGGGGAGCCAAACATGCAGGAGTTTAATCCCAACACATGGGGAAGCTTTGCAACATTGCTTCAAGGTGGTAAGACCATGCCCAGTGTCCCAAATCACCAGACAGCACACAGGTAGTCCCCATGGGCCTAACTGGGCCATGTCCAGTGGCCTCCAAGTGGCTAGCAGGAGCCTGAATTCAGTCCCAGGAGCCAAACATGAACAAGTTGAATCCCAGCACACAGGGAAGCTTTGGAACATTGCTCCTAGCTGGTAAGACACACCCAGTGTCCCAAATCACCAGAGGATACACAGGAGGTCCCCATGGGCTTCAGTGGGCCACACCCAGTGACATCCAAGCAGCTAGCAATAGCCTGCAGTCTGCCCCAGGAGCCAAAAGGGTGCCAGGTGATTCCCAGCAGGTGGAGGAAACTTTGGAACATTGCTTCAAATACAGAAATATAGCAAAATGACAAAACAAAAGAGAAAAATGCAATCTCAAGCTTCTAGTCTAACCCAAGCAAGTATAGGAGGCATGGAAAGAGAAAAAAATGTAAACCATTCACATTAAATTGCTGAAATGATAACAACTAAAGTAAAGAAGGAACTCTGGGAAGCTATAGAAGAACTCAGATCAGAAATAATCTCCCAGGTAAAAGAAGAAATGATAAATTCAATGAAAGAAATGCTGAACACATCTAAAGAACACAAAGCTTAAAAATTAGAGGAACAATGCAAAAAGATCAAAACCTTGAATGAACAACATAAGAAACAAACAGAATGCATGAAGCAGATTCAAAGAGATATACGGAAAATCAAAATTTTCATCAAAAGTTTGCAAAACCGCCTCAATGAAAGTGAAGACAGAATTTCAGACCTCAAAAACAAGATTGCAGATAGTGAACAGGAAAGGAAAGATCTTATAAAAATAACAACAAATCAGGAAATAACAATTCAACAGTTGTAGGATGATGCAAAGAAAAACAACACAAGATTGATAGGTATAAAAGAAAAAGAAGGTGACAACTCAAATGATACAAGAGGCTATTTACAGAAGCAATAGCTGAAAATTTCCCAAACTGATGATAATGGAAACTGACATACAGATCAGTAAAGCATATAGAACTCCAAATAACATAACCAAAATAAAACTACACTCAGACATATAATAATCAACATCCCAGAAATCCAGACCAGAATATTAAAGATGCTAGAGAGAAGAGACAGATCACCTATTAAAGAAAGCCTATCAGAATCAAAGCAGACATCTCAACACAAAAAATGAAGTCAAGAAGACCATGGAGTAAAGTATTTCAGATCCTAAAGGAAAACCACTTCCAACCCAGACTGATGTACCCTGCAAAACTGTCTCTCAGAATGCATGGAGAAATAAGATACTTCCATGACAAAGAACAGCTGAAAAACTTCATGGCCACCAAACCACCTCTGCAAAAATACTGAAAGACACTGTAGACAGACATAGGAAAAAATCACTAAGCAAATGCAAACAATTAAACAAACAGGAAAGGTAAAGAATCAACAGCAGAAAGATAACATGTCAAAAGTAAACCCAATATATATCAGTTATAACCATTAATGTAAATGGCCTCCATTCACCAATTAAAAGAAACAGACTGGCAGAATGGATCAAGAAACAGCATCCAACCATATGCTGTATACAGGAAAGCCATCTAACCCAAAAGGAAACTCATAGACTGAATGTCATAGGATGGAAAACAATACTCTATGCAAAAGGAACCACCCCCCAAAAAAGCAGGGGTAGCTATTCTGTCTGCAGACAATGTGAACTTCAAACCAAGAATGATCCAAAGAGATAAAGAAGGTCACTACATACTAGTTAGGGGAAAACTTCAAGAGGAAGAGATAACAACTTTAAACATATATGTACCAAATTCAGGAGCACCCCGTTCT
>PVJX010027863.1:0-17342 GCA_004027295.1 Dolichotis patagonum
TGCCGGTCTCCGGGAAGTTCCCTGTGGATGAAGGGCGAGCCTACCAGTCTCAAACAGTCGCGCTGAGATGCTGGTCTCTGCAGACTTTCAATCCAAACAGCCCGGGCCACTCTGCGGGTCCGGGAGGTTCCGGTCCCAAAGAGTCTGCAGTCAAATTTAAACCCCAACTGCATTACTCACTTTGATACCTTTAGGCAAATTTGTTAATTTCTCTAAACCTCAATTTCCTTAGTCATAAAAAAAAGGATACAATATCACTTTCTTCTTATCATTCTTATGGAAAATATATGAGATAATGAATATAAACTGTGTAGCCCACGTATACATTTTAACTGTAGCTGTAGCTTTCACAGAGAGATTTCCATGCAATCATTATTTGATTACAAATATTCATTCTTTCCTTTTACCAAAGGACAAGCTTATGTAAGGGGAAAATGATATATAACAGTTTCCGGTGAGATGAGGTCATAGTTAGGGCATATCTCAGTCCTAACAGGTGGCCATTAGGCTAGGCTAGGGTTTATATTGATCATCTATGCAGAATTCCTCTGGCCTTGGGCGTTTTAGAGTGTACACCTTTCCTTGCGATGTCTGGATATTAGGAAGGACAGGCTCTCCCTTTAATGGAACATAGGGAGCTCTGCTGTTGTGACTGTGAGAATGTGGGAAAGTACAATCTTTTATGCTCTGCTGGTGGGGAGCTTGAATCCCTCAAGCTAAAGAGCATTTGGGGTATTCTGGAATCCTCTGCACAACCACCCCATTGAATTATTGTCTAATTTGAAACACTGTGTGGACAGTAGTAAATATGGTCATATCCTGATTCCTATCTACTTAGAATTTGTGTGGTCCAGAACATACCCACTCATGTTACTCATCATCTATACAAATATTGGCTTTAAAAAGCACCCAAGATTTGACTAAGACAATTTGGAGACTGTTTAAATGTATGTCTAGAGGTGCCAGGCAACAGAGTAATGGCTCAAGTGCATACTTTCTACACTTGCCAATTGAATGATGAGGATTTCTACACTTTGATCTGAAGTTACCAACTAGGTACAGTCTATGAAAAGCCAGGTACACAACTATAGAATATGCTAAACTTTTTTAATGTATGTGAGTAGTAGAATATAGGCACAAAACATATAAAGGATAAGGCAGAAATTAAAACTAGATTTAAGGAAAAACAAGCCTGGTTTGGGACTAAATGAGAACTAAATTGTGGTAAAAACTTTTCCTATGCTCCCAACTTAAGAGAACCTGATTTCTGTAAGGGATCAACCTTCTTTATAATTTTCTGACCAACACATTAATCTAAAGAATAGGATATTTGAAGATAAGCAAACCTGAGTTAGTTTTTTTTATTAATGTGTCCCAATCACTTCCTTCTAGCACTGTTCTGATTTTCTTTCAATGTAAATTGAAATTAATTCTTTCAATGTAAATTATGCAGATGGGCACTCTTCAAATGTCTATTAGCCACAATTCAGTTGGCTCTGGCTACTGTGCCAGTTGGTGGTAGGCCTTGGCATCATCTATGTGGTGTTAGTTTTATAGGCATGCACAATGCAAGAGTTATGGGCCAGCAAAGCTTCCACCTAAACTTCAGATGACGTCTTAGACAGCTAGGCATTGTACCACTTAAAGGACACTGTGTGAGGCTGTTAGGGATGAAATTGAAAATCCAGTGGAGACCTCAGGAAGTTGAAGAAGCCAGAAAAGTAGAATACAGCAGTGCCTCAGTTCATGAATTTTATTATTTTCCTGATTCTGGTAGCAAATTGAGTTGAATGAGAACTAATGATTAGGTTCAATGTTAACCATATGGGGAAATTTGATTTGGTTCTTGTTAATTTTGATTTGCAGCCATAATCAAGGGAGAATTGGGTTCACAAATTGAGATACCACTGAATCTGCTGTGCAACACCACAGGTAGTAAAAGGAACCTACCCAAGAAAGAGACCATGGAAGCTGCAGCATGTGGAGTCTTAGGGCATAGCTACACAAGCCCTCTGGGGTGCACATCACGTCACAATTTGCCTCAGGTACTGGACACAGAGCTATAGGATTTAACATTTGCCCTATTGAGTTTGGGCTTCCTTTGGTCCCATTTGTTTTTGTTCCAAGCTTTCTCCCTTTTGGAATGAGAATATTTACTCTGTGTTATTGTGTGTCAGCATATCAGCAATGTTTGGTTTTCTTTTTCATTTTTATAAAGGCTTACAGCTACAAATTGTCTCAAGTGTCAGAGGGGACTTTGGTCTTGGACTTTTCGGTAATGCTAGAACTGTTAAAACTTTAAAACCTCTTAGAGGTGGACCAATTGAATTTCACATGGAGATGTGCATGAGTCTTTTGGAAGCCAGAATTGGGATGTTAAGATTTATATCTAGATGTCCCTCAAGAGCCTCCTTCATTCATAGGTAGGACTTATGGAAGAGGCTTGGACCATGGAGAGAGACCCTATAGCTAAATGTGTTGTTAAGAGCTGAGGCTTGGTCAGAAGAGGCAGGTTACTGGATGCATGACCTAGTACAGTGTATCTCTCTCCATGATCCCTTCCTTAGCTCTCTTCTTCCTGACTGCCATGATGTGATCAACTTTCCTTCACCAAGCCCTTCCACCAGGTCACTGACCATGCAAGGACTGAAACTTCTGAAACATGAGCCCAAATAAACTTCTCCTTTAAGTTGTGTGTGTTGGGCATTTTGTCCCAGCAATGAGAAAAGTGACAAAGACAAACACCAATGTGTAATAGTTAAGAGTGCAGAATTCAGAGACAATATGTATCATCTCTCAGGGTCTCAGTTTCCTCATTTGAAAAATGAGACCAATACTAGGTTTCTTCACAGGCAATGTTATGGTTGATACATTGTATCAACTTGAGGTGTTTAGAAATTTAACTAAGAGACTCAGCAGAGAACCAGGATCTTACTTTGTGAATATCCTCAGCCTGTGCAAGAGGAGGGCACACAGGTGGTGTGAGTGCTACATCCACGCTTGGAGGAGGGTAGCCTGCTTTCAATATAAGGGAGTAGAAAAGACTTCTTCTCTCCTTTTTTGCTCTGGCTGCTTTTTCTGACTGCTGCCTTGAAGTGTTACCCCGGTGCCATGACATCTTGCCTTGGAGCCAGCTGAGTATGGACTGAAATTTCCACAAACAGTGAGCTAAATAAACCTTTCCTTCCTTCATTTTGGGTGTTGGGTATTTTGTCCCAGCAATGAGACAAAAGCAACCAAGACAGGCAATGAGAAAATAGTTTAGTTTAAGCCGTGGCACACATAGTATTAGCTGTAAGTATTAAAAAGCTGAAAGAGAGGCAGGGCCAATAGAGATGCAAGGGAAACTAAAGAGAATTTGAGATAGGTAAAAAAGAAGAGAATTTATGCTGGTGTGACTCAGATGCAGTAACATTTTATGGTGGCTGGAAAGGAGTCACTGAGTGTCTTGTTATCTAAAGGAAATACTCAAATCCTAAATCAATGGGACTTTCATATATTTGAGCTTGAGGAATAATTATGCTTCATCATGGTAACATTGTTGGCAATAATCAAAATCAAATGTGGATGTATTCTGGGGCTACTGAAACTTAAACTGCATGTTCTTTTCCTTGTGTAGCCTCCTTCTAAGACCTTCTGTTGAATTTTATTTTCATAATCTTTTTTCCGTTTTCTTACAGAAAACATTTCCTGCCTACCCCTTGCAAACTATATATACTTCACTGTGCAATCAGTACCCTGATTGCACTGCTTGGCAAATAGAGAAGTATGGAAGTATGATGAAGGGTATAGATTTTGGAATTGAACTGACCTGAATCCAAGTCTCAACTGAGTTATCTGCTGGCTGGTTTAGTTTAGATAAATTACTTAAATTCTCTGAACCTAGGTGTCTCCGTTTGTCCAAGGAGACTAGTATAACATCTTAGAATTTTTTTTGGCAGTGCTGGAGATTGATTCCAGAGCCTTATACATACTAGGCAATTATTTGACCACTGAGCTACATTTCTAGCTCAGCAATACCTTCTTGATGGGATTGTTTTAAATATAAAATGAAATCATGCAGAAGTAATTAGTTAATATTGGCTACTATAACAGTTTTATCTTTCTGTTTTGTCTTAGTCATTTTCTTCACTACTGAGACACAATGCCTGATACTTACAACTAAAAGGAAGGGAGGTTTATTTTGGTTCCATTTCAGAAGTTTTAGTCTTTGCATGATTGGCAGGCTCCAAAGCAGAATGGCATCACAGAGGGGCATCATCTTAGTTATTTTTTGTGTTTGTGAGACAAAATATCTGACATCCAAAGTTAAAAAAAAGGAAGGTTTATTTTATCTCACAGTTTGTAGATGTTTCAGTATAAGTCAGCTGTCTGCAAGGTAGGGTGGCATAACAGAGGGGCATCACAGAGGAGAAAATGTTTATGGCATGGAAGGCAGAATGTGGCAAGCCTGCCTTCCATCTTTCTCTTTATATTCCATCCAGGCTACAAGCCTATTTGTTTGTGCCCCACATACCCAGGGTGGCTCTTGCCATTATCCACACCCAGAGCTCTGTGAAACCAATTAGCTGACAATCCAGTGTCACACACCCTAAATCCAGCCACCTTAAAAAGCCCCACCTATGAATGTGTGAGGCTCTGGATACAAGCCATTACAGGCATGGTAGAGGAGAGCAGCCCACAGTGTGGCAGACAGGAAGCAGAGAGTGAAGGGAGGAGTTGGCAAGGGAGATAAACCATTCCAGACCACATCCCCAGAGACCCTCCTCCTCTGGCCAGACCCAGCCCCCTAACAGCAAATTAGTTATAAGTCCCCATAATCCAATCACTTTCCAAAAGCCTCACCAGTGAGTGTGAGGCTCTTGTGGGGATGTCTAGACATGAACCATGATCTCTTTTGAATAAAAGGAAGCTCTTAGTTTGCTCACAGATGGTCTGAGAGGGGAATAAGTCAATCATTTCTTTAAGGCCAACATCCATTTCCTTTACTTTCCTTGCTGCTAGTGTGAAGCAACTCACATCAGAGAAATTCACACAGAAAGCATCACAAGATTGAGAAATGATTGTCTTCTCTATGTCTTTCCACTGGTAAAATTTGGTATGTATGGATAAACAGAATGCTTTTTCACTAGGCTTTATAGTTAGAGAACATAAGTTTCTGTGGATGGGCAGGCAGGTCACATCCCAAAGGGATCACTCTCTCTAATGACAATGAGCCTCCTTTCTTGGTTCCTATAAGGTGAATGCTGAATTTATAGCAGATTTGTTTAAAAGAAAAAAAAACCCTGGAGAGAAAGAAATACAGGGCAGTGGAAAAGCACTTTCATGGCTTTTGTTCTTCACAGCTTTGAAAATCAAATGGTAATGTCTGGATGTCTGGGTCACTGAGGAGACTGTTCCCAAAATAACTCTCCTGATTCCTGGCCAAAACAGAGGGCTTTTCCTCTTTACGATTAGCACCGCATGCTGGATACCCAACAGTCCCAGAATACTTTGCCCTCTGGGCCAAGCAGCCTCCATTTCTAATTCTGCTTTTTAAAGTGGTGAAGTTATTCTTTCAGTCAAGCCAACAGCTTAGAAGTTGAGGATGGAACTTTGTCTCCCAATCAAAGGGATTCTATTGTAGTTTTCACCATTTTGGCCACTTTGGCAGATGTTCGAGGACACGCACTATAAACTCAAGAAGTAACAGTGATTGATTGACAACTGGTGGTCGATTTGTAACACCAAGCGGAACTGAATCAGTGTAGTGCTAGGTGTGGAGGGCCCACTTGAGAATTGTTGTCAACAACATGAAAGCAGAACTGGAGTGGAAGATGGCTTTCCTGGTATGAACTTGGCTATTATCATTGGAAGAACTCAGGACCTCACTGTTGCTGAAGATGGCTATGGTGCTCTTTGGGGAAGCTCTGGTCCTTACCTGGAGCATTCCTTCATGGCTCCAGTGCAAATCTCAGCCTGCTGGCACAGACCCTTCATCCTGCTGATGTAGACTTTCTAGCTTTCACCAATGTGACTATTGGGCCTTCCCAGGACAGATCCTTAACACAGACTTGCATGAGATGTTGTGGGCTCTAGACCTCCAGTCGGACTCATGGAAGACACTGCCATGTGAGCTGTAGATCTTTAGCTGGACTCATGCAGGACACGGTCATGGAGTCCAGGCCCTCAGCTGGATTCTTTTGGTCTCTAGTGTGTGGATGATCTCCCATACTCTTTTGCATTTGACTCTTTGGGTGAGTATTATAAAATAACCCTATAAATCATGTGTCCTGTATTAAATTGTTTCCCTTCTAAGACCTGACTATAACAGTAACATGCATAAGATGCTGTAGTATGCAGAGCAACTAAACCTCTGGAGGAAAATAATACTGATGTATTCTGTAAGCTTATCTAAGGAGAACATAAAATATAAAATTATAAACAGCTGTACAATAAAGTCAGACCTTCCTTTTTGAGTTTGGGTGAATTTTTAGACAGATAATCAATGGTGGAAAGTTTCATAGAGAAGGCAGAAAAAAGGAAAGGAGAATGTCCTGCATGGGGGGAATGAAGGCTCTGGATGAGGAAAATGGGAAAATATGTGATCCACAGTCTTAAAAGGGGACTGAGAAATAACACTTAGGGATGATACTTGACAGGGCTGGGCTGTTCTCAGAAAAATTTCAGTATTAAGTATCATGGGAAGGAAACTAAATCCTATGGATTTATAATTATAAAGGAGAAACTGGTATAGGTCTGCAAAGTCAATCAAACACTACAAGCACTAAGTTCTTTCTTTACTTCAGTTGCCGTCATCTCAGCCTGTGTTCCTCCAAGAAGTCACCAGTGTCTGGGGCTTCTGCAACAGACTTGAGGAGCAGGGACTTGAAAAGTCTCCCAGTCATGATCAAAGGAGTCCTCAGAAAAACCCAGTGAGAGTCTTGCTTCAACCTGAAGAGTTACTCCTCCTTACTTGATCAATTTGTTTATACAGTAACAGGAGATTTTATTTGAATTACTTCTGTGACTGTAGCAGAGCTTGATATCCACTCTAGTGAAGTTTTGAGAAGAGCCATTTTTTAAAAATCCAGTGGCAAACATGTCTTCTAAATTTCAAAACCATTTTAGTTTCTGTGAGAGAGATTATCTCTTTGACAAGAGGAAACAGTGGCAAAAGTGTAACCAGATGGGGTCTGAAGAAGTCCCCTAAAAGAGGAAATAGGAACCTCAACTCATCCCACCATGAGGTGGGCTGTAGGTTCAGTGATTCCTGTCTCAGAAAAAGAATTGTCCAGATGTGTCTGTCAGAGGCATAAGGAGGCAGAAAGAAGCAGACACTCAGGAGGGCAGGCACTGGAGAGTGAGAGGTACTATCCTTTGGTGAGGAGGTTTTTCCTGTGGTCTTGGGGATGCAAATCTGTAGAATTTTTAAATCTGTAGTAGAAGGAGGAAAACTGGGACTCAATTTATGGTGAAAGTCAAGAGTCTGTTTACAGAGGAAAGCTCCTTTTTACAGGAGAAAGGCACGTAGGCCCAATTGATTGTGCTAGGCACTTTTTAAAGTTTAGGAATCTCAGCATGAGTAACCTGGAAGGGAAAAAAATATCATAAACTTGAGTAACTTTGTGTCCTGAAGTTGAAATTTTTTTAAAACTACAATTTTTAAATTATGATTTTCCTTGTCTTCTTCCTACCACCTATGTTTATTTCTTCTATTCCATCTCAGAGGAAACAATGACACTTTATCTACATCTATAATCTCTGTCAATTAACCTTTGTACTTTTTGGTGAGTCCTACCGTGAGAAAATGAGTAATAGGTCTGTTTGAAATCCTTGTGTGGTGCAGTCAAGATCTTTTAAACCAAGGGTAGCTGCATGTGCCTGTAACCCCAGTTTATTGGGAGGTTGAGGCAGGAAGATTGGAAATTTGAAGCCTGTTGGAATTAATGGTCCAGCCTGGACAATTTAGTGAATTAGAGAGATTTTGCCTAAAAAAGGGGGGAGGTGTGTCTGGGAATGTAATTCAGCATGTAGCTCAGCTCCAAAGATCATGGGCTCAATCCCCAATACCATTCCCTCTCCCCTCAAAACAACTTTTTCCATGGTAGGTGAGGTTACCTTCTGGTTGTTCTCCATACCTTTGATTCTGAAGAGATTGCTGACTCAGTCCTTAGGCCAGGTGCTCCCCGGGCAAACTACAGTTCAGTCTTGCCTGTTAGGTATCGGTTCCCTTCAAGCCTAGCTACTATCCTGTGTCTGGAGCTTTCCTGAGCTGGGGGTGACAGCCCGGGGTCTTTTCCCTGCTGTGACTCTCCATCTTCTGAGCAAGCAACATTTTTCTACCCATGAGTAACTCAAGTGTGGCTCTGTCTCCAGACAGGATCAATGAATTTCCCAAAGTGGACATGGGGAACCTTGAATTACCCTACCCATGAGATAGACTGCAGTTCACTGACACCTATCACAGAAAGAGAATTTCCAGGATTCATCAATAAAGGGCACAAAGGGACTTATTAGGCAAAGATTCAATTAAATAATCAGAGAAAATAGAGTGTGAGTCCTGGAAAGAGAGGTGCACAATACTTAGAAGCTGAAGATATTCATTGTTCTTGGGGGTGGAAAGCTATAGTTTGTTAATCTATATAGGTCTTAGTTTATGGGGGAAAAATGATCCACCCACAGAAAGATAATGGCTCATTTTAAGGGAGAAAGTCAAGAGCCCCATCTCTTTCCTTTTTAAAGAAGTATGCTCTAAGACATTTTGGTTTAAAACAATGGTTAAAAATCTTTCAATCTTGGCCCTGAATCGAGGCCAGCAGATTGCTTGTAGCTGCTGGTTTCAAACAGGAGCCTAAAGAGAATTCTTTCTGTGGTCTGTTGGCCATTTCAGAACTTTGGAAATGGAATGGTTGATTCATCAGAAAGAAATAGCAGGTGAGTATGGCGGACTTTAGGGGGCCTGCAGGGGGGAGATCCTGGCTCCTCGGGACCTGCACCATGTAGTGACTCGGGGTGCCGGGAGAACGAGGAGCTCCTTCCCTCTCTAGGGGGCGGCTGTGAGTGTGGCAGATTTTCGGTGGCCAGAAGGAGAGAGACCTTGGTGTGTTGGGACCTGCACCATGTGGTTAGAAGACAATCAAACATCTCATGTCATCCTGTCCTCCATCCCATCCCCCACCCTTAGCAAGTGGGAGCCAATGAACTGGACATGTTGTGAAAAGTTTGACTATGTTATTTAGTATGAGCTCTCCATATTCAAAGATATGGACAACCATTTGGAAGAAAACAAGAGAAATATGACAGATAGTGAAGATCTCTAGTTGTCTAGCTTTGAAATTTATGCTTTCTTATGTCCCGTTCTGTTCTGTTTTGTTGTGTTTAATTTTACCCCTTTTAAAATAAGAAAAAAATCTTTCAATCTGTCCCTTTGCATTAAAATCAAATTTTTGTCCTTTATCAGCTAAATCAAGTATTCTGAAGGGATTTTGGGTGTGACCACCCTGGAGGAAAAGAAATATAAATAAACCTAGGAAATCAGATGTGAATCACCCTGGGTAAGTTAGATTGTGTCTTGATGTTGCCGTCTTCTTAAAAGTAAGATTTTTAACTTATAATTTTTCTTTGTCTCCTTCCTACCTATTTTTATTTTTATATTCTACTTAATTTCCCTTCTGGAGAATCTGATCCTTGTTTTTGAAGATTGGAAGTTTTGTCCATTTTCATCAGTGTCTAGCCAGTGATCAAAAGTCTCTGACAGATTTAATAGACACAATTGGAATACAGAGTTCTTTTGTTTGAAGAACCATCCTTTTTGATAATCTAGAAAAGAATATAAGGACATTAACAAGTCATTAATGTTTCAGCTTTGTATTATAACCATGTTAAATGAGCAGGGTCTAAAAATTAAAAGTAAAATAATGATGAATAGTGGCCCCCAAAAGTTGTAAAATTCAGAAAAAAATTGGCACTATTTGGCATAAGCCTTTTATCTTTAACATTAACCTTTATTATTCCAGAGGTATTAACCCTAATACAAGTAGAGTTTAAGAGCATACAGATTCCTCTGTTTTGTCAATAAATTATTCAAATTTCTCCTATTTTAATTATAACAATGGCCAAAAAAATACACTAAATAAAAACATGTATGCTTTTATAGCACTGGGCCATTATTTTACTGTAGGGCTTAGAATCTGTATCTAGCTTCTGCTTTGCAAAACTGAAGATCTTCTGTAGTAATTGGTTCTAGATATTTAAACATATGGAGTCCAAAGTAGGTAACAGAAAATTAGTTGTACCTGTTTTCATTTCTTTTCTCATTGTAAATATAAAATACCTGGACACCCAATGCTAAAAATGTATTTCAGCTCAAAATAGGTAGAGGTTTCAATTGATAGACTGACTCCAGGGCAGAAGGTCATTGCAGAGGAGAAATAGTCTCTGGCAAGAAGGCAAGAGATAGCAAAGCAGCAATCAGCAGCAGAAGCAGCAAAAGAGCCTACCTTTCTTCTCTCTCTTTAGATTCCATCCAGGCAGTAAATCTATGGGCTGGTATCACCCACATCCAGGGTGGAGCTTCCATTATCCACACCCTTAATCCCAGTAATCACACCTGTGATCCACATTCACACACCCTAATCCAGCCATTTTCAAAAACCTATGATCACATTAGCCATTGGGAGGACATCTAGACACAAACCATGACAGTACCCTAAAGGAAACAAAGCTTCTTATCTAGAGTATTTGTATTATTATTTTTATTCTATAGGCACATCTATACAAAGAAGCCAAATCTTCACCTGAAAGGTATTTCAAAGCACATTCCAATAACATGATGGCAATATACTAAGACTTGTTGAAGGACACCATTTTGGAAAATCCAGTAGAACTAGAAGCCACAACCACTCATGCCTGTAAGCTAAAATGTTACGGGTACAGGAAAAGTTTGCCAGTAGGACCAGGTGCAGTGTGCAGGGTTTGGAGCCCCCTTTCATAGCTAGTTTAGATTTCTCTGTTTTGAATAGTACCATGAATAATCTTTTGGGGGTTTTTTGGTGGGGGGGTTATACTTGCTTGCTGGCAGTTTAAGACCAACTCAAAGTAAGACCTACATTAATCAAAACTAGATCTAGATCAGGTAAAGTTCCTCAGGGGTTACTTTTTGAGTCAAGTGAGGAGCCTCTTAGCTCTTCTAGGTTTTTCCTCTGCCAGTATATGATTTTCCAGGATGGGTCTTGGTCTTGCTTGACCATATGATTTCCCTTGAAGAGATAGGGGACAGTTCTTTAGTGATTATCTCTTTTTTTTTGCTGAAAAGACCTGGATTGACTACTGTCCTCTGAGGTTCAATATTCCCCTGCTTGGAGGTTGTGCAACTAACTGGAGTTGCAGGGCCCTTTCTGAGGGGTTCCTCTCATTCTCTGGGTCCTGGCTGACCTTGGAAGCAAAGACTAAAATATTGGCTGTTCCCTTAATCCTTTTACTTCATTGGCTTAGGTCTCTAAACCTCAATTGTTGCATACCACAAGGCTAGTCTTCAAGTGGAAGCAGTAGGTCTTTATCCTATTATAATCCTTTCTGGATAATTGGGCACTTTGAAATATGAAGTATGACCAGAGAACAGCCATGACATTTATATTTAGCATTAACATTAAGCATTAATCATGTTTAGTGTTAATAACAGCCAGTGTCATATGTAGGTAACATTATTTTAACATACTGCTTAGGTTGCCTTTTAACATTCCTGCTGAAAGTTAACAAATAACAGCTTTACAGTTTTACAAGGAAAATGCAAAATAAAAATAAGAAGAGCAAACATAGTATATTATGATAATTATGATATTATTATGGGAAAATCTCTAAAAATACATTTAAATTTTCATTTTAGTATCAACACCAGTAACAGATTACCTTTTTCTGATTACAAAATAGTAAATCACATAAATCACAAATTGTCATCTAGTTTGCAACTTAAAAAAATATTTAAGTAGAGTGTATGGTACTTATACTTTAGAGATGACAAATGCCAATGTTTAATTATTTTAGTGACATCACATGAAGTACATTGTGTTTTAGGTACATCTTGCTCTCATAATTCAATTAACAATACATAAACACAAGCCTGAAAAAGTCTATTATCACAAGCAATTTTGGTTGAAGACACCAAATATGATAAAGTGTTTTTCGAAGTGTTGTGTTCCAGAAGGCTTGTACATCAAGAAACAGAAATGCATTTAATATACCAAGAATTGAGCAATAGTTAGTATCACAGGTAAAAAGTATCTGTTACAGGTTATAATTTAGGTTTTACTTTTGAGGCAAAATTTAGATGTCTTTAATTTAGTAGTAGTAATTTAGCTTTTACTTTTGAGGCAAAATTTAGATGCCTTTAACAGGTTTAGAATATATAATAACACTGATAAAGGTCCAAGGATACTTTAGATGTCTTACAAGGTTAAGAAACAATGTCTATGACCACAAATAAATTTGTCACTTAATATACAACTATATCTCATTTGTGCTATAACAAAGTGCTTGTTTAGTCAAAGCCAATAGCTATAGATTGTTTTAAGTGGCAGAACTGAATTGTACCAAATACAAAGAGTAGAGATGATAAAACTTTGGATCTTGTTATATATTTAAGGCTCAGAGACAATGCATACTATATAAAAGATGGCACTTATTGATTAATTTGCATGCATTAACTTATATAATCTTAACTCTAGAAACTTCTTCATATTCAATGAAGCTTGTGACATAGGAGACTAGGATATTGCAAATCTGACTGGGGAAGTAGGCATGACACATTCATTATAAGATCCCACAACACATGCACAGAAGTTTCCAAAGTCCCACACATGGACTTTTCAAGAGAACTCAACCAGGTTTTCAATAGGACAGCCTAGATCAGCCTAGATGTCACCTGAGGTGTGGGGGATCCCAGCACTGCCTGTTGGGACCCATATGTAAAAATTCTTGTGGGGCGTCCCCAAGATTTGGACAATGAAAAAAGGACATGGACGGCAAGCGAGCTTGGTGTCACGGCTTTCCTCCTGACAGCCTGCCTTGCTTCCTCCATAGTACACTCTTGGCTTACTTTGCTCTCTTTGTCTTGGCTCAAGCTCCCTCTCAAGAGCTGGTTTTTCTTTCCTCTTCATTTTTACTTTTTCAAATAAACTTTGCAACTGAGTTTTGCTCATTTTGTTCAGTTCTTTGTTCAAGATGAAAAGAACCTGGAATCTAACTCCAAAAGGAAAGATGAGCAACCCAAAACCCAGTAATGTTTATTTGGTGAGCCATTCTCTTTAAGGAGCTGCCGAATAAGGCTTGGACTCACAGCATACTTCATCTCAGATGTATGCACTTCCCTAGTCCCAGGTATATATTCTAGTGTGTTTATGCTATAACCTAAAATAATATTTGCTATTGTAACCCATTATAAATTGATTATTGAAAAGATTTTGCAAGGATACATTTAAACAAACTTTAATTCTTAAAACTCAATTGTTAAAACTAATCAAAAGCCTAACAGCAGAAAACACAAGAAATTATCTTCATAAAACACAAAACCTGTTTCCTAGTCTAATTTTTGTAAGTTTAATTAACAACATTGTAATATCTTAAGAAAACTTTATTGACTTAGAAAATTTCTCAACTTTTAAGTTATACCCAATGCAATTATGCATAATTATAACCTTTTAATAATATTTGTTAAGGTGAAGCATAATAAGACCTGGGAAAACTGGAGGAATCACCCAACAGTGGAGAAAATTGAAGAAAACTGCTTTAGATAGCTGATTTGCAGCCACTGCAGGGAGGTTTGGCCAGTATCTAGTTCCCCAGGCCCAAATTCCTACTTAGGAGAAACTTAGAATTATTTTAATATAGATTTATCCAATAGAATTTTAACTTAGTAAATTGAAAACAATCTTAAAAATTTATATATATATATATATTTTATGGAAATACATTTAATAAAAATGCTATTTTAATAAGCTCCATGAAGCCAAGGATATCTGAATTTATATCTAGCAAATGATGACTCATGTTATGCCTATAAGCATTAATTCTATTTGTATTTACTTATTTACTCAATTTAAAATTTACTTTAGTTTACTCATAAGAATCATAGCATTGCGTAGCTAACATTTGGACCTATCCATAAATATCTATCTATTTTTTTTAATCCAAAGAAAGATTCTCAGTTGATGTATGGAAAATATCATTTATGAAACAAATTTTAGAAAAAAAATTTTTATTGACTGACAACCTGGGCAAAACATGTTATCAACATTAAAAACATTTTTATTCTTATCTTACAAACCAATTTAAATTGGCTCACAGTTAAGTCATGTGAACAAAATGCATTTAGGCTAATTGTATGAGTATTTATCTATAAGCCAATTTAAGTAGAACTTTTGGAAGATAGCATATAGATATATGTACTCAAAAGTGAACACAGATACATAACTAGTAACCTAAATCATATATAACCTTTATTTTATCAAACTTTAAGGTTCTTATTTGTAAGTTTTATGTAAACCTTGAGCCTAGCAATTTTTATCCTCTAATGTTTTAAGAGAGTTTGGTAGCTCTTGAATATTTGGATAATGTGTGTGTGTGTGTGTGTGTGTGTGTGTGTATTTGTGTATGTGTGTGTGAGAGTCACAAGTCTGTAAAAAATATAAGCTCAAAAAAAGTTTAAATGGAGCAGCTGCAAATGCTTTAGCCAATTATTAAAAACAGATTAACAGGCAGACAGACAAGAAAACATATAGAACACATAAAACAATTGCACTAGATCGGAGTGCACTTTGGGATGTATTGGATGTATTAAATTATAACTTTTTTGTCTTGGGTTTATAACTATAAATAGACTAGTCAGAACTCTCCCCAGGGGGTATCAGTTAGCACTGCCTTTATTATGTAAATCATAACAGTATTTTCTTTAATACTGAGAACTTTTTTCCTGTTAATCAACACCACACTTCTAACCAATAAAGAATCAGAAGGCAGAAGGAGGAAAGAGCTGCAAACTGCAAAAACCAAAATATTTGTTCATTTCCCCTCATCATAAGACCAAGTTTGAGGCCATTTTTGTTTTGTTTTGTTTTGTTTTACTCTAGAAAACTACAGAGAAAAATTAACTTTAAAAAATCATTCACTTAAAAATCATTCCAATTTTGTAAAATATAATCTAAAGGTGACTTTTTGGGGACAGACATTGAGTTGCCCATAACTTTTAAGATGCGTAGTCTAAGATTGTCCTTGGGTACTTTATTTATTTATTGTTTTCAAACCCATTTATTTCAAGGAGAAAAATAAAGAAAATACAAAACAAAATTTCAAAACATGTCAATCAGTAGCAAAAATAGTACATACATTGTGCATTGTCATCCCCAAATCATTCATCCCTTGGGTAATTTTGAAAAGAGGAAAACCAAGATCCTTTCAGGTTTCTAGGGTCAGACCCAAGCAGCCTATCTAAACTTTTTTGAGGTTACATTACATGCACACCTGCCCTAATAGCCCTTGGATCACATTAAGGCCTATCCCAACATTTCTGGGGTCTGCCCCAACTTTGCTAGGGTCACATTGAGACAGGAGATTAGGGCATAGCACAGCTGACTGGGGAAGTACATCCCTGTTAATTACAAGATCCTGGAACACATGCTCAGAGCTGTTTGCAAAGCCCTGCATGTGAATTTCTTGTGAGAATTTGAGCAGGTTTTTGATAGGATGATCTAGACTTGGTATCAACCTGAGGTGTGGGATCCCAGCACTGCTTCAGGACTTGTATGTAGAAGTTCTTGTGGGTTTCCCTGTCAACCATGCAGCAATCCGTGCAAGGATCAGGCTGCACTGGTCTGTTCTCTTATTGATACTACCAGAGAATAAGCATCCTTGCCTCTGACATACAGTGCTTAAAGACATTGAGCCCTCAAACATATGCATCAATGTTTCCATCTTCCACAACAGATCAGAAAGGCAGATAAAAGATGTCACATACAACATCTGGGCTTTGCTCTAAGTCACCCCAAAAGTCTTTATATCTAGGTTCTAAAAGAAAAAAGTCTCAGTTTGATGTGGTGGCACAGGCTTGTAATCCTAGCATTGGGGCTGAGGTACGAGGATTGCTGTGAACTCAAGGCCAACCTTGGCTACACAGCGAGTTCAAGGCCAGCCTGAACTATGTAGCAGAAACCCTGTCTCAAAACAATCAAACAAACAAACAAACAAACAAACAAAAAATCTGGAGATGTCACTTAGTTTTAAAGCACATATCATTTTAGATATGGAGATAAATTTGAGGCTAAATCAAACAAGGTGGGGGAGGGAGCAAGCTGTCACTAGAGAAGTGACCCGGTGAGACCCAGAAGAGTGCTATGAGAAGCTGTAAGGCTAGAACAGATGGCTGTAAGACTGAGGAAGGCTGTGGCATATGCTCCATGGATAGCCACGGCAGGCTGACCTGGAGCCCTTCTGCGGGAGCCCTGATGGCACACATTGTCAAGCAGTCCAGTGGAAGGGGAACATTTGTCCTCGTCCTTCTCCACAGTGCAGCTTGGAGCTGCTGCCTGGGGAAGAGGAGGGGAAATGACTGGACACTGGCTAGTCACACCTGGTCACTGAGTCACCACTGGTCTTTTGCTCCCAGTACATCCCCAGAAAGCACAGAGAGCTCATGCTTCCATCCCCCCACAGAGTGGTGTTGCTGCCTGAAGAGCACAGACTAATGGGATTTGAGCCTTTGTTAATCCAGTAGCTTAGGCACGATTTATTTCCTCTTCCTCTGTCATCAGAATCAACACACAGGTGGGACACAAAAGGAGGGCACCTCTTTTCTCTGCCCAGGTAAAGGAGAGGTAACTGATCCCTGGAGTTGTGAGAAACCTTAAACTGGACTGCTATCCAGTCCCCTTGATCTCCTAGGCTCCTATCTATTTCTGCTAATTAAAATCACAAAAAAGTTAAAGGATTTTAGTTTTATGAGAGATGAAAGTCCTGGAGTGGGAGAGGAGGAAGTACAAGAAGGGGAATACTTTTTTAAAGAAATGATAGAGGAGGAAGAGAAAAAGAGAAAAACAAAACCAGTGGGCCCCTTCTTGCATTGAGCACCTAGACTCTGCCAGGTCTGTCTTGAAGATAGCCATTCAGCTATCACCCATATGTCCAATTGAATATGCATGAGTTAGGATATGTCCCCAGACACCCAAAAAGGGAAGTCATGGCATTAGGCAAACAGAGATTATGCCCTTCAATTTTTGAAAGTGAGAGAGATAAGGAGGGAGAGAAAAACTTTAAAAGCAGTTTAGATACCGTATAGTCTCCCTAGTATGAGAGTTGATAAGAGTATACAAGAT
>PVJX010027864.1:0-24426 GCA_004027295.1 Dolichotis patagonum
CTCTAATTTTTAGCAGATACCATGTTTTCCTCATTTCTGAATTGTTTCTTTAAATTTCTGTTTAGAATGTCTGAAAGGCAAACTTTGTGTTCTTTTCCCAGTGGAATGCTGCTTGCTCTTTGATGTTTATTTTCTCTGCAAACTGTAGTAATCGTGAGAGTACCAGAGGGGAAGCCAATGAACTATGGCTCTCGTCTGGTTTGCCAACCTTCACACAAGTGATCATACCTTCTCCGCCTGCTTTCTGCCTTGGACTGCACAGTTGTGCCTACTGACGTGTCTTTCTAATGTGTTTTCTAGAGTTTCTAATCATTACTGCAAGAAGTTTAGCCTGATACAAGCTATTCAACCTGAAAGGAAAACAAAAGTTCTCCATGGCCTAACATTTAATATGAAGTGACTGCCAGTCCTTTGCCATGGATTGTGCAGGAGTTTAATCGATCCTAACACCAGTACATATAATGTCACAGTAAGACAGGAATTATTGTCATGGTTATCGTCGTCTTCCTCGGTCTCCTCACCTTCCTCATTATTTTACTAAATAATAAATTGAGGTGCAGAGTAATAAAGACATATGCCCAAGTTTATAAATAAGGGACAGATGCAGCAGTCAGTGCCACATATGTGGAGTATAAAGTTTGCCAGTGATTCTCAGACTTGGCTGCTGAATGACTTTTCTTGGAGAGTCTGAAATATATAGATTATTGGTCCCAATCCTTGTTTAAAAAGTAACTGTCCTAACTATGCATTAACTACTGAAATAATAAAAAGAAACTTTCCTCTGATGTTTCAAATGTGCAGCTAAGGTTGAGAATCGTTGTGCTAAGCTGTCCTTCCCATGATACTAATACTGTAACTGGATCAGGGAATGCTCGTGTTACTTTTTGACTTTATGAGTAACTATAGGATGGAAAGATATTCCATGTATTCATTATTTTGCTATCCTGATGACTGACAGTGAAAGATAGGTTTCTTGACTATTTCTGATTAGTTTGTAAAGAATAAATCCTTCCTATGGGTTTTGGTTACTGTGATCTACACAAGTAATTCTGTTAATGAATGCAGTGGGTATTTATATTTAGACTGCCTTAAGAAATTCCTTGCTTACTTGTTTTGTAATTAAAAATAGGAGGCTTTCCCAAGAGCAATTGGACTACTTTATAAAGTCTCTATGAATCATTATAAAGAAAACACGTGGGCAGTAATTAGAATAAACAACTTGCTGATGTCCTTTGATCGTTTGTGGATCTTGACCATTTCATGATGATAAAGTAGCACAGGGCGACATACTGTGGAAGAGGATGAGTGTCAGTGGAGAGTCGGGGGACCACAGTTTTAGATGTTGTCCTGGTTTTTGTGCCCCGGGGGGATCTCTCTGCCTAGGCCTCAGTTTTCTGCATGTAAGAAATATGTTGGAATTGAGGCTCTTCTGCCTCAAAAGTTTTAAAGTATCAAATTAATTTTCTGCCTGAAATACCTTCATTTTCATGTTGTCAAGGGAACACAACACTCACTGGAGTAAGGCACATATGCAAACATCAAATGTACACGAAGATGTTTTTCACTTGTACACGGCTGTCAGTGATTAAACCCTGTTGTAAATGAATGGTTTGGAAGGAGAGTGGAGGTTGTTAAAAGCTGAGTTCATCAGAGAAAATTCCTGTAGGTGGAGGAAGTAAAGAGCCGCAGTGTAATGTAAAACACATCCAATGAATTACATCTACCCCTGGGTGTCAGGTGGTAACCAAATGGCTTTGTTGAGAAGTCCCATGATGTGCGTGTTTGCAACTGGCAGAAGATGTTGGCACAGGGGTTGCCCACATTTAATCCCTTCTTTCCAGAATGGTAACGTGGATTTGCATTAGTCAGGGCTGCTATTCTTGCTGAGATAGCTATTGCTGTGACAGAGGTAATAGCCTCGCCAGGGAAGGCCTGTTTGTATTGGCTGGCTGCAGCATAGAATTCGAGGACAATGGGTGGGATAATACTGTGGTGTGCAGAACAGTGCTGCATTGACCTGGGGATCATCCGTGGGTTGAACACAAAGCTCTTGCTACTGGTAGTGAAACATTTGGCAATTGCTGATCAGAAACAGTGCACTGGATGTCCTGCTGCAGGGGCCTGGTTCAGTGAGCAGAACATTGATTGAACTAGAATGAAAAGAAAAATACTCGTACTTCAGTATACCTGTTCTGCTATTGGCTATTCTGGTGGATCTGGACTCACTGGTTGGCATCTTGGAGTGTGTGTGTGTCTGTGTGTGTGTTGGTTTGCTTTAGGTGTGGAGTCCAGAGGCAGGGGTACCTTTGAGGAAGTGACTTTGAAACATTTAAAGAAACAAAAGTGATGGTAAACAAAACAAAAACTTCCATAACAACAGAAAAGAAACAAAATGAGAAGAAAAATATGAGAAAGGTGAAGGACAACATTATTTCTGTGAAGATATTCAAGAAAGAGCATCTGAGATATGTGACCCCTGGCTCAGCATCACCAATGCAACCAAGGAAGAAAAGGTTGTTGACTCATGGATTTGCCGAGTACAGAACATATTACTTTGCCTTGTATAATCTTTGGATGGTTTTAATTACACAAGCATCCAGTTCTCTTATACAAATCCAGATTGACAGTTTCTAGGTGAAATGTGAGGCCGCATTCTACCCTTTGAACAAGTCCTTCAGCATATCTGGACTCCATTTATTCTACTCCTTTTTTTCTAACTCTTATTTAATATAAATGGATATACTGTGGTAGGAATCCTGTGTGTGTGTGTGTGTGTGAGAGAGAGAGAGAGAGAGAGAGAGAGGGAGAGAGAGACAGAGAGAGAGAGAGAAGATGATTTGATTATTTACATTTAGGCAGCATTTTTTATGCAACTTCATTTTATCAGGAATATATATATATATATATATATATATTTCAAATAATATAGGAAATAACGTGACTATCCAGAAAGAATTCCAGGGTCTTTCAGACCAGAACTATTTAAAGTGTTACATAGAAGTAATCCTATTTATGACTTTCTGCAAAATAGGGGAAGCTATTTTCAGCTTGGATTAGTTGTTTTTCTTGCTTTTCTGCCACAGGGGTCCACGGGCTTACATTTTAGAGTGCTGGCTAATGGAGAGGCAGGGAGAAAGGGGGCTGCAGTCACAAACACAGGCAGTGAGCATGAAGTACTGTCCCAGGGAAAAGAAGAGGTAGGATTCTACTATGAGAGTCTGCGTCCAGTCCACCCATAGAAAAACAGGACGTTGTGGGTGAAGCGCTTCTTTTGCTGGTAAAGATTCACCTTATTGAGCAACTTCAGAGGGCATATAATTAATAATCAGTTCCGTACTGATATTAAAAAATCTGTAAAACGTCAAAAGAACAATCTGTATCTTGAGGACATGTTTAGAGGTGGAACGGAATACACAGGATACGTAAAAGGAAGGACGGGGAAGCCCTGGGAGACGCTGCATCTGGACACCAAGCTGGAATTCTTCCATGGAATTCGCTGTGTGCTGGACACAGGTCTAAGCCAGGCTTCTTCTCCCTCTTATGCGGGCGTGAATTTCCTTACTGCGCTATGGCGGGCAGGGGCATCTGCTCTCCTAATCCAGGGGTAGTGGAAGAGCTCAGCTGTGCTCCATTACTGACTCCCGACTCCGCCTTCCTTCTGCCATCTCCAGGCGAAAATTCTTAAACTTATGGGTCTCAGTGTGTGCAGCTGTATCGCGGCCTGGACAAAGCACCTCCTGTGTGTTGGTGAGTTCTAAATGAGACAGTTCATGCAGGGAATTAGAGGAGCGTTCCTTCGGGGTGAGCTATCCGTAGGATGGCGATTTCTTTAGAAAGAAACAAGGGTAAGAGGATCTGCATTATTGGACATGTAACTGGGCGGTGAGCCGCCAGGACTTCTCTTATTAGGAGGATGTGTCAGCAGAGCAGCAGACAGAAGAACACAGTAACTAATTGTCCTCAGGTTGGAATAAAGACATTGACAGTCTTGAGGACATTAAAGAGCATGGAGGTTTTTTTTTGTTTAACTTCTGAGTCTTTGGCTTCATAGAATTTATTGCTTTTTTTTTTTTTTTAGAGGTATCTCTGTTGTTTTCGTACCTGAGAAGTAAACTCCCCGAGGTGAGGTCCCTGTCCAACTCCTCATTCTGTCTTTGGCATGATAGCTACAGTGTAAAGACGAACACACTTTGGACCACAGTACCACAGGAGTCTGGCTTCTGGAGTTTCATTTAGAATAGATTTTGGTGACCTAAAATATATAGCTGTCTACATCTCTCTCTGTAACTGTGCCTATCCATTATTTTTTATGTCACTGCTTTTTGCAGATTTTAAAGTTTAGTTGAGGACAGCTGAATTATACCATGTGAGATAAAGCGTATTCGTTTTACTAGGAAATTATTGCAAGCTTAATTTGATAGAAACCTTAAACTATTATTCTAATAAATGTAATTGCCTTCTAATTAAACTATTGATATAAATATTTAGTCAGGTGTGACAGAAAACTTTCTATTCTGATTTAGCTTAAAATCTCCTCCTCATGTTCCCAAGTTCTTTTGAAACTTTGCTATACATTTCTCTCACTGTTCTTTGTTTTTTTCTTTTTTCCCATGCTAGGCAATTGTTCTCTGGTACTACACCTTTAACTTTTTCCTTCTCTTTTGAGCCAGGTGAAAATCTGTTCCTTTGACTACTTCTTTCAATTTCTACCAAGTCCCTGATTAGTAGAATAGATATATATCACCTGTGATAGGTTGGTACATTACACATCATCTATTACGTGAAATATTACATATATACAAAATAGCATTATGTAATAATATGTGCCAATACTAATATACACATTATATACTAACGTTCATTACACAACACGTGAGAGTGTTGGAATGCTTTCAGAATAAAGGTAGTAGGAAAGAGGTAGAAAGATGCATATATATATTATATATATTATGTATATTATGTATATAATATATATGGATATTGCCATAGATTTGCATGTACTAGATATTCACATTCATATGTATTATTACTATTGAACACTAGTATCTACCTACCCTATATTTAGTTTGCCAGGAAATCTGCTTGCTCAAGGTTGGATGGGAGCCATTATTAATTATGTTGATAACAAGGTCTTGCTGTTCCCTGACGCTCACCACAGGCCTAGTACTGGTTTTGTTTGTTTCCTGTCACTGTCTCTAGTTGTTAGGGAGATGTGCGGAAGCCCACAGTACCTCATTTTACTTTGAGGGGCTCTGGGTCTTCACTGCCTGGCAGAGTGTTCTGTCCCTGGGTCTGTGCCACGCTGAGACATAAGGAAGCCTGCTCCATCCCCTTGTTTGGGAGGTGTCACTTCTGAAGGTTTTCAGGGGAATATACGCCATCCTTGGATAAAAACATGAACAGGATGATATAGCCAGCCTGGACTGGTATCGTGGGTGGGCGTTTGACCTGTGGAGTTGCCCGGAGTCTCATGCTCTGAAGGTCCCTGGGCTTGATTTATTTCCCAGATGTCTTGATGTTAGCAGTCATTGTTGAGCAGGAAACCCCACATTTTCATTTTTCACTGGTCCCTGCAAATTATAGTGGTAGTCCTATTTCCAAATGCCATAAACATCATTCCAAGTTGCAGAAGGTTGTAGGACTACTCTTAGGGTTGTTTCTGCAACATTAGCAGGGATGGCACAATGTTTTGCTCATTGTTTGGATCAACAAATGATGAGATGAACTCTGTTTTGCTGAAGATGATACTGCGTCCTCACCCTACACTGAGACACATACTGCAAATAGTGAGGTCTTTCTCAGCTACATGCGATAAATATGAAAACTCTGATGCTTCCCTTTATGCAAATCAACTCTTGAAGGGATCCTCTTAAATTCTGTCATTTATAATTAGGTTTGTGTAAGTCTAAAGTATGAGACACTAGTGTGCTGCTCAGTGGGTTAGCTTTGCCAGGAGCCTTCTGGAGGAATGAAGTAGAGGTGCTCTGGTGGAGGCAGCTTGACATGCAGACTTTCATTTCTCCACTCTGGAGACTAGACATGCAAAGTCAATATATCAGTGGGATCACCGTCGCCAAGCGCTCTGGGTACAAAGACCCTCCTTGCTTCTTCTAGCTTCTGGAGGCTGCAGGTGTTTGTGGGCTCATGGCTCTCTCTCTGTTTCTGTCTCTCTGTCTCTCTGTATGTCTGTCTCTCCCACTCTCCCACTCTCCTACTCTCCTCCATCTTCACATTACCTGTTCCTCTTACGTGTATTTCTCTTGTCTGTCTGCCTCCATATCTTGTCTAAAGATATGGCCAGCTCTGTGATACAGGATATTCCCAGCTGTGTGATATAGGATTGCGCCTTACACCTTTTGCCTTATAAATAATACTCACTCTTTTGCTGTAGAATGTTCACAGATTCTGGGGATGAGGATGAGGGTGAGACATGTACTTTTGGGCACCACCACTCTGCCATGTACACTGACATGAGCAGGCACCATGTGGGAAGGCACGAAGGGCACATGCAGTGTTCCTTTATTGTTTTGTTTGGTTTGGTTTTTGTTTCCTACATTCTTTTTTTATTTATGGAAAATAAAATAAAATTTCATAGCAAAATAACAGAATAACAATAGTTGATATATTGTGTATCTTTGTTATCTTTGAAGTAATTACTCAGAGTACAAGATATTGACACAAAAAATTGTTCAGATGATATTAACACAAATCTTCCTTTTCAATGAACTAAGAGAAACTAGTCTCAATTATATTATTTTTTTCTTTCCCTTCCTTCCTTTTCCCCTTCCTCTACCCTGGTTCCTCTTTGGAATAATTTTTTCCCATTTCATGATATCTATTATACATTTTGGGCCTTATTTGCTCCTTAAGTTTCTCACACCAGGGAGATAATATGACACTGACACATATGAGTCTGATTTATTTCACTTATGAGTATGATCTTGAGTTGCATCCATTTGCCTGTAAATATCTCAAGTTTATCTTTGTTTATGGCTGAGTAGTACTCCGTTGTATAAAAATAACACAACATTGTTGTCCATTCCTCAGTTGATGGATATTTGGGTTGTTTCCAAGATATTGCTATTACAAATTGTGCTGCGATAAACATGGGTGCACATACATTGCTGTGGTATGATGTTTTTAATTCTTCCAGGGAGATACCCAAAAGAGGAATAGCTGAGTCAAAGGGGACCTGTAATTGTAGGTTTTTGAGGAAGACCCACACTGATGTCCAAAGTGGTTGCACCAGTCTGTACTTCCACCAACAGTGGAGAAGGCTTCCTTTTCCCTGCACCCCTTACAGCTGTTGTGTAATTTCTTGATGATCGTCATTCTTTCTCGAGTGAGATGGAATCTGTTATGGATTGAGAACTGGTGGTCAACTTAGCGCCAGCTGGATTACATCTCCATGCTGCTGAGCATAGACGTTTCACCTGAGGAAAGTTGCCAGCATAAATGGAGACGTGGAGAGAGAGTGTTGGGAACGTTAAGGCGTTATGGCATTGAGACGTTGAGGTGTTGTGGGTTCTCCTACGTGTTGCTGTTTGAGCCGTTAGGTTCCCCTGGAGAAGCTCTGGTCCTCAAACCGAGCATTGCTTCCTGGCTCTGGAGGGGAAGACATGTGCTGCTTGGTCTCCAGGATGGACTCGTCACGCTGGCTTCCTTGCATATACTTGACTATGCTTGTCATCGGAGGAGCTCGGGGCCTCCGTGTCACTGAAGATGGCTGTGGTGCTTTTCAGGACAGCCCTGGTGTTTGTTGTGAGTGTGACTTCTCGGCTCCAGCACAGAACCCTCAACCTATTAGCACAGCTCCTTCACCCCGCTGGCATAGACTTCCTAGTTTCCACCGCTGACCTTTGGGCCTTCCCGCCACGGATCTGTAAAAGAGACTGGCATGAGTACTTCTTGTGGGCTCTAGACTTCCAGTTGGACTCATGGGAGGCATTGTCATGAGCTCTGGATTTTTATCTGGACTCATCTGGGACATTGCTGTGGGATTTAGGCCTTTGGCTAAATACTCTAGGTCTTCGGTGTTGTGAATAGATTTCCTGCATCTTCTTATGTTAACACTGGGTGACCATCATAAAAATATTATAAATTCCATGTCCTGATTCTAATTGTTCTCTGTATAACCCCTGACTACAACCGAATCTCAGTGTTGTTTTACACTGCATATCTTGAGTGACTAATGACCATTTTTTCATATATTTATTTTCCATTTGTATTTCTTCATCTGAGAAGTGCATATTCATCTCAGATGCTCATTTTTGACTTGGTTCTTGAATTTGGGAGTCTGATTTTTAAAAATTCTTATGTTCTGGATAGAATCCCTTTGAGGGACAACTTGTTAAAAATTTTCCCCACTTTGTGGGTTGTCTTTTCACTATGCTGGTGATTTTTCTGTGCAAAAGCTTTTTAGTAGAATGAGATACAAGGTGTTGATTCTTTGTAGTATTTCTTGTTTAATCTAAATTTTGTTCATGAAGTCTCTGCCTATACCTATGCCTTCAAGATTTCTACCTGTTTTCTCTTCCAGCAGATTTAGTGTTTCTGTTTTAATATTTAGTTCTTTGCTTCATTTTGATTTTAGTTTAGTGCATGGTGATAGACATGGGTCTAGTTTTACTTTTAAAATAGGTTCCTCAAAGCACAAGGCCTAAAGCTAATTTATAGATAACAAGTTTTTAGGAGTTGGAGAATTTTGAGGTGCACTCTTTTCTCCGCTATTTTTGTAGCTAATCTTGAAGATGTTGGCCTTAAATGTTCTACATTACTCCAGCTTGTTCATCGTTTCAAAGGCTCTCATATAGGCCTCACATGATCGTTCACCCTAACTCTTTCAAACCGCTGGAAAAGGCTCTACACAGTGAACTCTGATTATATTTCATACAACACTCGAGTCTGTATGCTATCATTTTTATCAGTACCTTTAGATAAGAAGGTAGGGAGCATGGAGAAGTCAGGTAATTTGTGCAATCTCAACAAATGGCAATGGAATTGAGTTAAGTAATCAGTTCAGTTCCTTTGAGTTAAAGATGATGTGATCATTTTATAAAACACAATGTAGTTCTCCATGAAAGTGGAATAAAAATCCTTTATTATGGCCTATTCCAACACATATTAGATGATGTCTCCCCTTGTACTCATCACAGAGATTCTATAGTTCAGCTTGTTGAAGTCCTCTAAATCCCTCTGTTGTATCGTATCAATCAACATAAACAGTAATGGCGATATCCAGCTCCAAATGGAGCTGCACTCTGTAACAGAACTCTTACGACTTTCAGTCAGAGCCTGCAGTCTTACCTTCAGATGTGTGAGTTCTATGACTTTTTGGGGAAACAGAAAAAATAAAATAAAATTCCAATGCTGGTCCCAGAGGTAAGGTATGAAAAATAAACTTTTGCCCCAGTTTTGAATGTTTACTTGACTTTTGAATTTCAGTGAAGTGCAAGTAAGGAGAGGAGGAGAGGGTGTCTGGATTCTTCATCTGAGACACAGTGCCTGACACCAGCCTCCTAAGCAAGGAGGGTTTCTTTCGGCTCATGGTTTCAGGGTTTCAGTCCATGCTTTCATTGCCCTAGTCTGAGGTGAGGCAGGACAACAGGACAGTGTAAGAGTGCTCTTTTGTCCTTTCAGTCACTGTTTTCTGTATTCTTAATGACAGCCACTCTGATGGGGTGAGATGGAATGTCAGGGTAGAGGACTTTGCATTTTCCTTACGCCTGGATATGTCAAACAACTTTCGTGTACATTTTGACCATCAAAAAACAGCTCCTTCCCCTCCCACTTCTCCTGCATCCTCCTGCTCCCTCCCCACCCCGCCCCTCCTGCCCCGCTCCCTGGGGATTGAGCCCTGCACCTTCACACGCACTAAACTGCCTAGCCACCCTGACTGGGCTGCAACTTGGGTCCTCCTGCTTAGCTTTGCAGAGGGCTCCCATTCCAGGACTGGGCCAACACACGCAGCTGAAATTCTTTTGGGAAGTGTCTATTCAGTCATTTTGCCCATTTTTTTTTGCGGGATAATTATTTTATGGGGTTGTCTTTTCTATTTATTTAGTCTATTTTTTAGTTTATTTTTCTATTTATTTAGCTATTTATTTAGTCCTCCATCAGAGAGTAACTAGAAAGATTTTTTTCTCTCGTCTCCTTCAGCGGGTTGTTTTCTTTGCGGTAAGGAAACCTTACTTTGATATAGTGTTGCGTCTTGATTTTTAAATGCTATTCCATGTCCAGAGGTCTTTTCTTATCCTTGTGGTTTCAAGTGTTTTCTCTGTGTCAGCTTCCAGCAGTTCTGGTTTTGTATCTTACTCTTTTACCAATTTTAATTTGATTTTCATACAGAACAAGAGATAGTACATTGCTCTCTCATTTTTCCAGAGCCATTTGTTAAAGAGACTCTCTTTTCTCCAGTAGATGTTTTTGACCTCTTTGTCAAGGATCAGATGGCCATCGCTATTTGACTTTCTTTGTGTCTTGTTCTGTTTCCTTGATCTGAATAGATGATTTTTTAGCCAGTACCTGTTGGGTTTGTTATTCTGGGTCACAGTGTAGCTTGGAGTCCTATGTAGGAAAACCTCTAGCTTTGCTTTCTTTTTCCCCTTCAGGATTGTTTTGGCTATCCTGGGTGTTTTCTGATTCCAAATGAAATTTATTAGTGCTCTTTCTGGTTCTGTGAAAAATGTTGGTATTTTAACAGAGATTGCATCAAATTTATAGATCACTTTTTGTAATATGGCCATGCTAACCTGTTTGTATCACTTCAGTTGTAGCATATGTGCTGCCAAAGTGAGCACTACACTATGCATTTGTTGTTGTAGGCTGTATTCCTTTGGCTTATTAAAAAGTTTACTGTAGAACAGTATGCCTTGCTATACCAATAGCAGCCTCAGACAGCTCATGTTTACCATGCATCTTGATTGCACTGAGACTACGTTGCGATTGACCTATACCATGTAGGGTTTATGAGTACATGCAATGATGTTGGTGCAAAAGAAGGTAATCCAACAACACAATTCTCAGAATGTATCCTTATAAAGGAAATACCTACATATTATACATAAAATATAGATCTATGCATGCACACATATTTATGTATCTGAGATATATATATTTTATATATATTTATGTGTATATACATGTACATACATATGTATATATGTCAGCTTTTTACTGCTGGCAAAAAAATGACTGGCACATGCAAGTTAAAGCAGAATTTTGTCTGGGGCCCATAATTTCAGAGGGTGCAGTCCATGGTGAGCTGGCTCCAGATCAGAAGCATCATGGCTAAAGTACATGACAGAGAGAAACTGTTCAACTCAAGCACCTGGGAGGTACAGAGCAGAGCAGAACTCCAGAATGGAGGCTGCAAGGGCCAAATACAGTCCCCAGGGCTATAGCTCCATGGGCTACAACAGACTAGCAATGCGCTTCACTAATCTCCTGAGTTTACTCAGGCCCATCAGGCTGACAGCTAGGATTAACTTTCATAATACAACCAGTGACTGCTTACTGTTTTTTTGAAATTCTTTATTATTTGTAACCTTTTTTCTGTTTTGATTTTTTTCTCTAAATAAAAGAAATGCATGCATTTATATATGCATATAATTTTTTTATAGGAGGTGGCCATATGGTCTATTGAAAGTAAATAGTGTCACTGTCATAGTGAACACAAAATAAAATAAACTAAGTGATGATAATGGTAGAAATCAAACATATTCTGAATGAGTTGTTCCTTATTATCTTTTTTCTTCATGTTTTTGTTTAAACTTGGGCATTTTTGCCCTCTCAGGATACTCAGCGATGATACCTAAATTGGAGGGACATTTAAAAATACAATCAACTAATTAACCAAGGTGTTAAATATAAGTCTCATTATATCACTGGGCATTTTGTTGGTTATAAAATTGCGTTTGTATATAAAACATAGTTATATGTATATACATGTGTTTTATGATGTGCTGTGACTGTCAGTACTCTAGATCTCACGCCCAATGGTACAACAAATGAATGTATGTGAACCCCCTAGACCCAAATTTCCCCAACCCATTCTCATTAGCTAAGGACAGAAAGAGAGTTTTAAGTTAATAGTACAGGGAAAACTTGCATAGCAAGCAAGATAAGAAATCACACCTTGCCTCAGAGGCGGCAGTTGTGCTAGGGAGGATGAGGAAAAGAGGAGAGAGTTGTGTCTGAATCTTACTCTTTCACCTCTAAGGAGATGTGATCTCTTGCTTTTCTGTTTTTTTTTCCTCCTTATTTTCCTTTAAATATGATTTGATTTTCTTTGCATTTTCACCTTGCCATACTCAAAAGCCAAAGGCTAGGGTTGGCCTTGGGTGAGCAGGACGCATGCAGAGCAGGTAAAATGAGGAGCTGGAATGGGTCTCCCAGGCTGGATAACCCCAGAGCTCTTCCCTCGGGGAAGTTCCTGTTTCTTTCCCAGCTTGTGGGCTTTCTCCCTTCATGCAGTACAGCTAAATAAGGAAGCAGGAAAACAGCTCGCAAGCGTGAGGTTGTTGTTTTGCCATCCCAGGTTCATTTCAGTGCCATCGCGGAGCTATCTCCTGCTGACACCTGTTTTCTGCTAAAGAGAAATTCTGTGAAAATAAAACGAGGAGCTTTCTGAACATGTGGGGCATTGTCAATGATGCGTCCGCATTTCTGTGCCATTGTTAATGCAGTGCAAGGGGACGAACTAAGCAGGAAATGTAAACCAGGGGTGATTTAAGGCTGCTGAGACATTGGTGTTCTTTAAGAACACCAAGATGAATTCCCCACCATGGCTAAAGCACAAAAATTTAGAAGAAGACTTTAAACTATATCCGGTGTTTTATCTCTAGGAAGGGAGAGTTGGACATTTTTATTAATGCCGTTTCCCCTGTGATGTCCAGGACGTTCAATGAATCTTTGTTGATAAATAATTTATTTGAGTGTGTGGTCTACAAAGAGGATGCTAAGATTACAGGAAAACTCTGACACTCATGTTTTGTTCCCGTTTTTAATTTGAATTTAGGGATGCAGCACACTCCTGGGGGGAGGGTAACAGTTTTAGCCCCTCCTCCTTCAGCAGCCTATAACTCACATCCAGAAAGGCTGTTTGTCAGAAAGACTCTGGGAATATTTTGCAAAATAACGATGAGACTTCTGGCATAACTGTTTTCTTTGTTCTAACTCAGCTTGGAGCAGAAAAGGAAGAAATGTTTTTGAAAATTGCAAGAGATTTTAGAGGGAGAAGTAGAGTAAAGCATTGAAGAATGATGTTATTCGCTAGTGTGAAGAAGTTGAGCGCTTTTTGTGTGTGTGTTTGTGAACCGCAAATCGAACTCAGGACCTCACCTTGCAAGGCAGGTGTCATGTTGCTGAATCATACGTCTGGCCCTTGTTAAGCTCTTTCAATCCCTTTTAAAGAATTAAAAAAAATCATCGTGACTTTGAGACTTAGAAAAGGGATCAAGAGGAGGGAGTGTCGAGGGAGGGGAGGAGACGAGACAGAATTAAGATGTGTTATACGCATGCACCAACTGCTCACAATGGGTGTGATCGCCGCGCACTGCAGACGTGTACCCACAAAAATTAGGAAACACACACACACACACAAAAAGAAAAACAGTGAAATGTGTTATACCAAGTGTGAAATCTTTCCTCTGCATGCCATAAAATCCATCCTGGTTCCTCCCTGTCTGAGATAATTTTACTGGAAGCTCCGTCTTCTGTGCAGTCAGGCGGGAGGAGATAACTCCAGGTCCTGGCGTCTCTTAGGTTTGTATTTGTAAAGAGTTAATCCAGGAGCCTGTTCCCACTCTTTAAAAATCTTGGCAGTGAAGGTTTTAAGATAAACTTCACTCCTGTGCTACATCCTTTTGTACATTAAACATTGGTAAATATTTCTTCTGATTAGATAAAAATAAACAACAACTTTTTGTTTTACTTCTTTTCTTGTTTTTTTGTTTTGTTTTGTTTTTGTTTTTGAGACAGGGTCTTGCTACGCAGTTGAGGCTGATCTTGAGCTTACTTTGTAGCCAAGGCTGGTCTCGAACTCGCAAGGATCCTCCTGCCTCAGCCTCCTGAATGCTGGGATTATAGGCATGTGTCACCACACTTGGCTTTGTTTTATTTCTTAAAAATTATTTTTAGTAACGTGTTTAAACAATGTTTCCTCAGGCTTCAATCCCCTTGTGGACCTCTTGGAGTGTGTGGCTGTGCTCCCCACCTTCCTTGGAGAGGCCATGGATTCAGGCCTCTGTAGATAAAGAAGGAAAAGAGGCTTGCTCTGCCTCCCCCCATCGTTTTTATTCTGGCTGTTGCCTTGAAGGGTTGCCCTTGTGCCATGTGGCCTTGCCTTTGTGCCATGTGGCCAGATGATTATGGACTGAAACCTCCGCAAACTGTAAGCTAAATAAACTTTGCCTTCCCTAATTTGAGGTGCCAGGTGTTTGGCTCAGCAACGAGAGAAAAGTAACCAAGACAGCAGGTGTCCCAAGACCTTCTGCCAAGCTGTTCCTTTTGGGGAGCCCACCACCTATCGACTGAAACACCAGCCAAATGCCTCCTCTCCTTTAATGGTGGGTGTCGGGATGGTGTCCCAGCAATGAGACAGTGACGAAGACAGCGTTGTAGCAAAGGCTGAGAAGAGAAGTCTCTGTGTGGCTGACTTTGGAGGTTCTAAAATGCCTCATCGCAGGAGGGAGAGGATAGTTTGGGATTATGCCTGGTTCACAGGAGTCCTCCGCACACCCGTTGCCCTCCTAATTCTCATCTGAAATGGGCGCGATGGGCTCTCAGGACACTGAACCTTCTCGGTGTTACAGATGGAATTTTAAGATTTGCGTTTGAAGACTTTGATTGTTTTTCAGTGTTGATTATATTCTCAGAGCTCTGCGGATTCAAATGATTAGATTGTCTTTAAGTTCACAGCAAAGAAAATATTCAACCATTTTAACGTGAAAGGAACTTTAGTTAAATATTATCATCATTTGAACTCTAGATCTGGTGGTGTGTCCTCCATTCAGGAAAACTCTGGAGGGAAAGTCAAAGAAACCCTTGTCAAACACTGACCAATTTCCATTTGGAAATATTCAGTCTAGGCTCTTTAATACCTCATAAAATGTTGGATGAGAAGCCAACGTAGAAAAGCAGAAAGCCCACGGTGATAAAGCTTTTGCTATTTAGTTCACACACAGATAGGCTGACATCTCCCTATGCAGGGAGGGACTCCAGGTTTATGGAGTCAGAAACCAGAATTTTTGATATCGTAAGAGTGAAACCAGAATTAGTGACAAGATCAGAAACCAAACTAGTTAGCATTCAAATGTGCTTCCTAATCTGGGGCATATTTGAACTGAAGACAGCATTGACCTTTAATCCTGTAAAATTTTAAAAAATTTATATCGCTCACACATTTTTATGACAACGTCTAAAGGTTTCCATTACAAGTTCAAACAGTGGCAAAGGCTGCTTAGTATAGTAAATTTTGCCATTTAGAATAACAGCTTTATTAGTCTCGAAGGTATATTAACATAATATCAGTAATATAATCATTTCACATAGTCTACCAAACAGATCAAAGTTGGTAAAGCTCTTTAAAAGTCACACATTTTATGATGTCTACTTGTTCTTTTAATGAATTTTATGCCCTTTCCTTGTCAGCTGATTTTCTCATAATGTGCTATATATTTTAGCATTTGAAATAATATTATTGATTTGTCTTACATTATTCTGCATCAGATACACTGTAGACATGCATAATATTTTCCATATTTTCTTTTTCATCTCAGTTAATATTCAAAGCAGCTGATAAAGGACTTGTTACCTCAACATTTACATTTTGCAAAGGGCACTGATTTTTAAGACATCTAACTTGAAACTTCATAAAGTATCTACTTTTAGTATATATCTTTCATTTATTATAATGAACTGTAAACTCAGATTCTCTGTGTTAGACTCAGTCCTAAAATGGCTCACTTGGAGCAGGGCATGGTGGCTCATGCCTGTAATCCCAGCACTCAGGAGGCTGAGGCAGGAGTATTGCCATGAATTTGAGGCTGGTCCTGGCTACGTAGTGAGTTCAAGGCCAGGCTAACTACATAGCAAGACCCTGTTTTAAGAAAAATAATGGCTCACACATTCCCACTCCTGGGCCTATTCCTTGTGTCTGCCCCTCCCTTGTGTGTGGATGGAACATGAGGATCTGATGGATTTTCACTGCCCTGCTTAGGTCACTAATTGGGTGACCGTGTAAATCTAAAGTGGTGTCTGGATGGGTCTGAGCCACTCATCTGAGCCCTTTGTGAGCGTCCTCGGGGAGACTCCCCATTGCACGGATGAAGGAGTCACCATCTCCACGTGCTGAGAGCACCCTCACATGCCCCTCACTAAGGACCAGGATGAGGCTAGCTTCCCACCAACACCTGCTTGTGGACAGGCCGTTCTGTGGTCAGGGCAAGCTCCGACTGGTAGGCTGACCCTGGATGTCACCGGGTGACCCTGTGCGGAGGAAGCCGTCCCTCAAAGCATCGGGGCTTCTGACCTGTGAACTAGTAGGTCAGTAAGTTTGCTCTTAAGGTGCTAAGTTGGTGAGAGTTTGCATACATTGATCAAAAATGAATATATTCTCTCTCCATGAATTTCTTCAAATTGCAAGAAATAGAAAAACCAATATGGAGGGGATGACAGGGAGGGCACCTGTGATACAGGTCATAGAATGTGACTGGGAAAGAACAGCAAATGTGACAACTACACATTGGAGTTTTCACACCATAGGTCCCTAATCACATCCGTGCCCAGGTTCCTGCCCCTGAGCTGCCTGCATGGACCTGTTCTGCCCATCACCCACAGAGACAGTCGGGCAGACAAGGGTGTTCCGTGAGTCACCAGACCTGCCTTGGGGACCGTGGGCCACCCACACAGAATCCCGGAGGGTCCAGGTTGGAACTTTGGAAGGACCCAACGGCAGGACAGGGTCTCAGAATGTGGACATTGCTGAGGCAGTTAAGGCCAGGGTGCTTGTCCGGAAGTGGTAGAAGAGGCCCTGAATGCATGTGAGAAGTGAGGAGAAATCTCCTCCTTTCAGTCTAAGCATTTGAGGAAGGCTTTGTAGGCTTGAAGTCCGAAGGTCGGGTCCCCAGCACCAAGCATAAAAAAGCTGTATTCTGCCAACCAGCGCCTACATAGAAACGTTCATTTCAAAAAAGCAGTTTGATGCCTGTTCTCCTAGGATGGCACACTGTCTGCTGGGGCTCGTGTCTGTCAATCTGCGCTGGATTTAACCATAAGTGTAGCATCTTTCTCAGACTTTGATACTGGCCTCACCTGGAAGAAGGCAGCAGGCCTCTCCATAAACACTTGGGCTGACTCTTCGGATTTCATAGGGTGTAGAGACATTCACAAGAAGGGCAAATGGGACCTTGAGCACCCTTTGGGCAGTGAGCAGAAGCCCTTGCTCAAGACTGTGATCACTTCTCATGGAAGCTTGACGTCACCATGACCTAGATTTCTTGCTCACCTTTAAACTTCACTAGAGAGAGCAGAACCTTTCCCTTGCGGTGCTGCAGCCTGAAGGCCCTGGAGTTCCTAGGAACATGGGAATAGTAGCCCTTGTACACACTTAAGATTCTCCCATAGATTTTCTTGAGTGATCATACAGTGCTTTAACACTGCGTATTTTCTTCTAGTTTTTGAATATTTTCTCCTAAAACCACTGTTTTATGGTTTCCATTGATGGTGTCTTGTGTTGGTGAGTGGTCACTGGTGACTATAGAAAGGTTATGTAGTCTAGGAGAGTCTTAGAAGACAAGAGAAAAAGTAGGTCTTGGGAAAAGTACCTAATCTCTGCATAATTCTCATACCCCCCCCCGGCCAATATTGGGTCCTAATGTAAAATATTTTATGCCTCAGGTAAATTATTCTCTTGTTCTTTTCTGAAACAGAAATACACATGACACATATTTTATACTAGAAAATATATTAATTGTTAGGTTCTAGTATTGAATATAAAATTTAAAAAAATCAAGCATTTTCTATGCATCACATAACTGAGAACATTCAACGGTAGGTATCCTGGTGTCTCCTCTAAGGATCAGAGCTCTTTATAAATGTCTCAAGTCTAAATATTTGGTCAAAGTGTAAAGACTTCTTTCATTGTGGGGAAGAAAATGTCATAATTTGAGGAAGATGTTACAATCATCAGTAAATCCACAGCAGACTGAGACACAGTGGCTGCCTTGGACAGACTCTCTTGTCATAGGAAGGTGACCCAGGACCTTGGAATTGCCAGGTTCTCCACCCATCCATGCAATCAGTAGGGGGTTCGAAATATTCGGGGCACAGGGAGGCATCTGTACTGAAGACATGCAGACTTGTTTGTACTATTATTTCCTAAATAACACAGTGTAATATTTACATGGCTATTCCATCAAATCATGCAATGTAAGTAATCTAGAGACAAGTTAAAGTGCACAAGATGATGTACATAGGTAATAAACAAATGCTATTTGATTTTTCCTGGGGAATTTTGGATTTGGCTATCAATAGGACTTCCGGGATCAATGCCACTTGCATCATGAGAAACAATGGTATTCATTCTTTCATAAACAGGAATTTCTGTCTAAGCTGGGCTAGAACACAATTTTTTGGGCTTGGTGTTAGGGTGCTAATGCTTGAACTTTTAACTCCTAGAAAGCTGCTGTCAGTGGCTGGGCTCCAGTGAGGTGAGTCTTCGAACTCCGTATGCGTATCTGTGGCTTCCTCTACCACTTACCCAGCAAGACCCTGGCCACACCCACCATGCCGATGGTCCTGCCAGTCATGGATTGCATGAGACTTCTCACAAGTGCCTTTAGGAAAGCTGTCCTGTGACACAGTTCATGTGTACCCAGCTGTTCTTCAGGGAAAGAGCAAAGCAGGATTGGTCTCTGCTGAGCCATCTCGCCACCTCTTCTTGCCTCTCTTTTTCTTTAATATTTATTTTCAGTCTTTTGGCCACAAGAGTACATAAGGCTCCAAATTGGAGACATCCTGGCTCCTTAGCTCCCTGCACTTCTTGTCCTGCCCCTTGGGTTTATCTGAGTCCCTGAGATTGTCTAAGATTCTGTGTGGGTGACCTGGGTGTCCTAAGGTATGTCAGAGTTTGTCATCCACTTGTGTCTGTGAGTGATGTACACCTGTCCACAAAGACACAGCAGATGCAGGAAGCTGGACAGGGCTGGGTTGATGAAATTGGAAAGATTTAGTTGTACTTAGTACAAGTTAGGGTGGATTTGCTAGATAGGCTTACAGGATCAGGACAGGAGGGATAGCGGATATAGGGCCAAGCAGAGACTAACGGTCCGGAAGCTCCCAAGAGAGTTGCTGGTGCCATCTGAGTTGAAAAGCTGAAGAAACTGGGAAATGGTGTCTGCAAGTGGGGGCAGAAGCAACAGTCGCATCTGCTTCAGCAGAAGGGAGATCTTCAAATGCAGCTGGCTTAGTCCTCTTCATCTGGGCTGGACATTTATGGCCAGCCTGGACTATGCATAACAAGACCTGGCCTCAAAAGTAAAATAAGACATAGCACACAAGTATCACTTTATGTACTGTGGCATGAATGCTAATGATTTGAATTAGATATAAATTCATTACTATGAATTATATAATCTGAAAGAATGAAGTTTGGTCATTAAAAGGTGACAATTCTTGAACATTGACCTGGAGAGTAGACAGATCAGATTTTGGTTGTGGGTTGAACTGGCTGGGTGGCATAGAATGGACAGCATTAGAAGGGGAATGGGGTGGGACACTGGTCAGAGAGATGTTAACATATCATGAAATGACTTGTTTTGTTACTGGTTGTCAGGATTCCTGCAAAACAAATAAGAAAGCCACCAAATGGATCTGAATGGGCTCGTTAAATACAGCAAGATATTTCCTGCTCCTTTTCTCCTGGTAGGTTGATTCAAGTAAAATGTTAATGAGGTCAAGATCATATCTTATATCCCTGGATAGTCTAGTTAATTTGCACAAAGAAAATTACATTTTATTGCCATGTACTCTATGACTAACTTTGTCAGGTCGCTTACAAAATGTGTGTCACCAATCACAAGGTTAGTTGGGTAAAATAGTACACAGATATTTTAGAGAAATAACCATCATCATCAGTAAGAAACTAAACACCAGAACACATGGAATTTCAGAGTTTAATGTACCTTGTTGATTTCATAGCCTAGTGGATTTTGATACGTTTTAAATACAAAGCCTTGTGCATGCTAGGGATGCTCCCTGCCACAAGGCCAGCCCTTTACATTTTTAAAATTTCGAGACATGATTTCACTAAATGCCCAGGACAACTTTGAACTAGCAACCCTCCTGCCTCAGCATCCTGGTAGCTGGCAATATAAGCATTTCCAATAAATATTTACAATCATAAAATTGTTCATTAGAATACTCCTGTGAATGCCAGCTATCTGCAACCGAACTGAGGGAGAAGGCAGGATCTGTTAATCAATATATTCCTGATCCTTGATCCTTTCCACCTTTTCCTTGTTCACCAAAGAAGCTAGGTATAATAATTCTCAAAATATGAGATTTGGAATTCTGTGAATTATATTTGTTGAAACACTAATCTGGCCAGACATTCTTATTTTAGAAATTAAAAAATGTCAATTTTTGCACAAATGGCAAATTTGGCAATTTTGTGGCAGGGAGCATCCCTAGCATGCACAAGGCTTTGTATTCAAAACGTATCAAAATCCACTAGGCTAAAAAATGTGAGGTCATCACAAACATGGGGCTTACACTCAGTGAAATTTTTTCTGTGTAGAGGAATTCAGTAATTCACATTTATTTATCTTCCATTTAATAGATCGAGTTGAACTTTCCAGATTGGTGAGTAGATGCGTTCCGCACTATGAACTAAGTAAGAATCCATATTTGTTGCAGGAATGCGGCGACTGGCATCATTTTCATGAGGGAAAATTGTTTGAATGGACTCTAGTTGGCACTAAGGAGAAGACAGTGAAGAGCAGGTGTGAGGATGAAACTGTTAGGCCACACCTAACTATAGGGAAGGCTGGACAGACGCAAGGACAGGCTTTGATAAACTACTGGAAATCTGTCCTCAAACCTTGCTTCCTATAGATTGTGAAAGGCATGCGTTATCATCAGTTCTAATGCACTTAGCAAGCTGTTTAAGAAGATTCTTTTCACCTGTCTTATTCCATTTGTGCTGCTATAAGAAAATATATTTTTCATAATAATAATAGTAATAATAATAATATCTCAATTACAAAGAACAGAAATTTGCTTCTTACAGCTGTGGAGGTGGGAAGTCCAAGAGGAAGACACACACATCATGCACACATCATGCGGGCATCTCTCCAAGATGCTGCCCTTTTGCCATCCCAGGTGGAGCTGCTGAAAGGGAAAGAGATGTCTGTAACCTCGAGCCTTTTTACAAAGGGACCAATCCATTCACCAGAGTGCTCTAATGACCTCCTGATGGCCCCATGTCACCACACTGCCACAGCCAGTCGCATGAATTAGGAAGGGACACAGCATCGTTAGGTCCTCATGAAAACCCAGCAGATTTTAGCCAAGAGGAATATTCTGGAAGTCTTAAAAATGATCTTTCATGATGAGTAAATATAGTAATAAGGGCCTCTTAAATTGAATATTTGTCAAAACTGTAGGAGAACTTTTTATTAGCAGAGAGTATCTTCTCAGCCAGGTTACAAAATCTTTCTTTTTATTCCTATTTCATTAAGCCTATTTCAGATACTGTGAGGTCTCCTGCTTTCCCTAGAAGATTATAAAGACTTTAAGGGAGGATGAGATCTGTATTGTCCTGGTCTATTCAAAATGTCTTAAATACTGACACTGAGTAAATCATGTAGATTTTCAACATTCATTAGTGTCCAAATGATGAGGATTGGACTAGAGCAGTATTATATTGGAGTCTTGATTGATTTATTTTTGAGCTTTCTCATTACTTTGATATATTAAGGTTTGGTATCAACACTTGCAGCACAGTGAAAGGACGTAAAATAGACATTAATATGAAAAAAGTTTTAGGTGGATTATTTTGTAAATAATTTGTAATTCACAGGTGAAAATTAAATGCTATGATCCTAAGGGCAATAACTGACTTGATGTAAGCAAACTATATTCAAAAAGAGAAATGAAATACTTAGTTGAGCTATTGTTTAATTTTCTACTATCATTATATTGTGCATAGTAAAATATTCGATGTGAGAGGATAACTTGGTGTGAAGAAAAAAATCAAATCAACAGAAGCAAAACCTCTGTTGATCTCTCTGTTTATTGAGCTCATTATTCCTTTCCAGAAATAATTTTGAAAGTTAAGAAAAATTATATTATAGATAAAGTAACAGTTTGATTCCACTAAATGGAATCTTTTTATTTATTTGGGACAATGTTTAATAGGAATCAGATTTTTTAAGAAAAGCGTTCTCTAGTGAAAGAAGGTTAGAAATGAGGCACCCTTTGATCCCCTTTGGAGGTTTGCAATAGCTTGTAAATGATTTAAGGTGAACTGAGTAGAAATAATCCAACTTCTTTAGCCCTGTGATTTTCCTACTGATTTACTGGAAAGCCCGTTTTTACTCTATCAAAATATCTATTACTGCTTTGTCATTCACGGATTTATATTTGCTATTATTTTTGAAACATTTATAGGAGTAATTTCAAACTTTGGGAAACAATATAAAGGTCAAATACAAATTATCACAACTATTTTATCTCCATTTAATTGTTGAAATATACAAAATAAATGCAGTTGTAGAAACCTGATATATTTCCTGAAAATTTCAAATTTATTTTACATAAATAGCATTGCTAAAACATTTCAAAAACAAAAAAAAATTATTCTTAATAATATATTTGCCCTCTCTTTTTGTTTCAGTGTTTCCTCTTATACATGCTTGATATTGTATAAAGACCTAAATATTGTCATATGATTTTGTTTTCCTTTTTCTTTACCCTACCTACCTCCTGCATTTTCTTACCCTTCAAGTCACATTAGCATTCTTGTTTCTACTTCAGAGAATTGCCTATTACATATTAGTCCATATACTTTGTCCTAAATCATATATAAAAACTCCACCTATACCACACTACACACACACACACACACACACACACACACACATACACTCTTAAGGACAAATCTTGGGTTATTCTCTGAGATTTGCACCTTGATTCTGATGAGATCTTGGAAAAGTTTCCAAGCTCTTAGAAAATTTTCCAATTTCTCAGTGACCCAGTTTCCTAATTTGTAAAGTGAATTTAATGGGGACCCTGTAAAGCTTAATTGGATTATTCCATGCCCGGTGTTTAAAAGGTGTCTCATATAATTTATAGTTTTATAATGTCAGTGACTAATGTAGTATTGCATCACTACACTGTACGTGATCACATGTACATGATTTCTTATTCCTGTTATTCTCACTATGCCATGTTAAAATTACTACAATCCAACGACATGGTTTTAGGTTGATGTTCTCATGTTACTAGATGGCATGGAAATATAATAAACTATTCTGCCAATAATGGGCATTTATTTTATTTTTAGTGTAACTTGTGCATAATATTTTCAGTAAATACCTATGCAAGTACGTCCTTCTATATTGGTTTAATTTCCCCCTTTACAATTAAAATTTTATTGAGGTAAAATACATATAACACAAAATTTACCATCTTAGCCATTTTTGAGAATACAGCTCAGTGGTGCTAACTACATATACACTGCTGTGCAACTCTATCTAGAGCCTTTTTCACCTTACAAAACTGGAGTTCTGCCCATTTTCCTCTCTGCCCAGCCCCTGCTAACTACCCTCTACTTTGTTTCTGAATTTTCCCTCTCTAGTACTTCATGTGAACAGAATCACACAATTCGTTTTTGTGACTTATTTCACTTAATGTCAAGTCTTCAAATTTCACCCATGTGTAGCTTGCATCAGGATTTCCTTTCTTTTTAAAGCTGGGTAATGTGCCATTGAATACATTTACCAAATTTTGTTGATTCATTCGTTGGATGGCAGACACTGAGTTATACCTCCTTTTGGTTATTGTGAGCATAATAGTAAAATTGTGAACATAGTAGTAAAAATATCTTTCTGAGACTCTGCTCTCAACTATTTAAATATATACCAGAGTGTAGAATTGTTGGGCATAGAGTCATTCTAATTTTAGTTTTTGAGAAAGTCCCATACAGTTTTTCATATGGGGTGAACTATTTTATGGCATTGATTTTTAGCTCTGTTAGAGATGGAGGGAGAGAGGTGGAAAGGGAGGGAGAGGTGATGTAAAAAACTAAGGTGAATTATGTACATATAACAAGCCCACATGATGAATTTAATCATTATGTGTTGCAAACACATACTAATAAGAAAGTCTAAAACAGACAAAGAAACAAACAAAAACATTGTGAGT
>PVJX010027865.1:0-24441 GCA_004027295.1 Dolichotis patagonum
GATATAGTCAAACAAAACAGGATAAAAACATTCCAACTGATGATTGAAAACTTTGAAAGACTTCAAAGCTATGAGATGAGGACTCATGCTTACCATAAAGTCTTATATACTCTTATCAAATCTCATACTAGGGAGACTATATGGTATTTACCCTTGTGAGTTTGGTTTATTTCGCTTAAGAGAATGGTCTCAAGTCATGTCCATTTATTTATAAATATCTCGATGTGATCGTTCTTTATAGCTGAGTAGTACTCCATTGTATAAAAATGCCACAACTTTTTTATCCATTCCTCAGTTGATGGGCACTTAGGTTGCTTCCAAGATCTGTCTATTACAAATTGTGCTGCTATAAACATGGGTGCACATATATCACTGTGGTATGATGTTTTCAGTTCTTCTGGGAATATGCCTAGAAGCGGAATAGCTGGGTCAAATGGAACTTCCAAACCCAGCTTTTTGAGGAATCTCCAGAATGACCTCCATAGTAGTTGCACCAGTCAACACTCCCACCAACAGTGTAGAAGAGTTCCTTTTTCCCCACATCCTAAAGAAGCCACTTCTTTACAGAGCTAGGGCTGCCCTGCCTACCTCCAATATGTCATCCATTTGGTTGCCCCTTTCCCATGGAGGGGATTATTTCCATCACTCACCACGTGTTGATGCCAGTCCTTGAGAGCTGTTGGGTTCCCCGACCTCTGACCTCAGCACGGCTACTGCATGAATTCATCATGCCTCTGGGTGGGTTGCATGCAGGGCTGGTTCCGGGTGAGTCATACAGTTCAGCTCCATGCTTGGGGCTTCTCAACTCAGTCTCATCAGCGCGGGTTCGTTTACTCTTGTAGGTCTCAGGCACAAATTCAGGCTGCCCAGCAAGAGTGCCATTCTTGCTGATCTTAGATTCTCTAATGGTAACCCTGGGACCTCATATTTGAGCAGTTTCTTTCACTTCAGTTTCTTCCTGGGTTGAGAGAATCCATCTCCCTCTGTTTCGGTCTCTCCAGGGTGTTCTATTCTCTATTGTTGACTTCTATGAAAAATTCATTGAAGATCTAATACCAGTACACTTCAAACTCTTTAATGAAATTGAAAACAAAGCAATAAACTCCAAGTCAATTTTGGAAGAAAGTATTACCCTGTTTGCAAAACCAGGGAAGGTCTCAATCAAACAAAAAGAATAGTGCAGTCCCAGTTCACTAATGAGCATAGATGTAAAATTTCTCAATACTGGCAAACAGAAAACAATAAATCATCAAGATGATTATAAACTATGACCAAGTAGTATTCATGCCAGGTATATAGGGATGATTCAACATATGCAAATCAATAAATAAATCACCATATCAAAAGACAAAAATCGTGTGATCATCTTAATAGATGCAGAAAAAGTATTTGACAACATCCAACACCTATTCGTGATAAAAAAAAAACCCTACAAAAATTGAAATAGATGGTATTTACCTCAATCTGATAAAAGCTATCTATGGCAAATCAACAGCCAACATCATACTAAATGGTCAAGGATATCCACTATCACCATTGGTCACTGGAGAAATGCAAATTAAAACAATGCTGATATTTCATCTCACTCCAGAAAAAAATGGCTATAATAAAGAAAAAATACCAATAACAAATGCTGATGTGAATGTGGGGGAAAAGGCACACTTCTCCACTGGTGTTGGGAGTGTATTCTGGTGCAATCAGTGTGGAGAGTCCCCAAAAAACTAGTGTTAGAAGTCCTATTTAACCCAGCTATACTGGTATTCTTTACTGGTATCTCCCTGAAAGAATTAAAAGCATCATAGTATAGCAATATATATGAACCCACATTTATAGTAGCACAGTTTATAATAGCTAAATCTTGGAAGCAAACCAAATAACCATTAACCAATGAATGGTTGAAAAATATATGTTATTCCTTTATATAATGGAGTATTATAACTCAGCCATAAAGAAAGATAAAATTGAGACATTTATAGATAAATGGGTGGCCTTAATCATATATGAAATAAATAAAAAATGCATGTCTAAATATCACATTATCTCTTTGGTGTGAAAAACTGAGAATGTAAATAAGAACCAAAAGGTCCAATAGATATTGTGAAATAGGAAGAAATTACTCAAAAAATAAAAAGGAAACAGGAACAGAGAGGGGGAAGGAAGTAAGGGTAAAGGAAAAAATGAGAAAAGAGGAATAAAAGAGAAACAAAACTTTGTAAATTAGAAAGAGAAAAAGGGTTGGACGGGAGGGGAATGGGAAAAATAAGAATCAAGATTCATTATGCACAGGTACAAATTCTTTATGATGAATGTGAATTTGTGTATATCTATACCATACCAGTGAACTTAATAAACAGAGGAAAAATAGCAGTCACTTGTCAGTTATATAATTCTCCCAATCTGTGGCCTGTCTTTTCCTTCTCTTGACAATGTCTTCATATTTACTTGTTATTTGCTTTTTAAAAGAAAATAAGAACATCACTATAAGATGAACTATAATCACTTCAAATAATAATAAAGTATGTTAGCATAGATGTACTCTCAGTTTTTAAATAATGCATAAAAGTATAATACACACTTGTGTGCATAATCATTTGTGCATTAGATGAATTGACAGAAACAAATAATGTGTACTAGAATTCTCCAGAGAAAAAGAAACAATAGTATGTAGCTATATAGAGATCTATTATAATGAATTGGCTCATATTATATTTAATGAAGGATATGGAGTCTTAAATACTGCAGTCAGCAAGATAGAGACCTAAGAGAGATACTATATAATTACAATTTAAATCTGAATACCAGCCCTTGTGCAGCCATTGCTGGAGTTGCAGGGGCCAAAATAAGGTTCAATAGTTTTGTGACTTTGGACTGAAGCAGGAACCATAAAAGGAATTTCAATGCACCTTCGCACATTCTCAGGAAGATTATGTCTTCCTCTCTTTCCAAGGAGCTGAGACAGAAATACAATGTTCGATCTATGCCCATCTGAAATGGTCATGAAGTTCAGGTTATGCGAGGACGCTATAAAGGTCAGCAGATTGGCAAAGTAGTCCAGGTTTACAGGAAGAAGTATGACATCTACATTGAAAGAGTGCAGAGGGAAAAGGCAAATGGCATAACTATTCAAGTGGGCATTCACTCCATCAAGGTGGTTGTCACCAGGCTAAAACTGGAAAAAGACCTTTAAAAGATCCTGGAATGGAAAGCCACATCTAGCCAAGTAGGAAAGGAAAAGGCCAAATACAAGGATGAAATGATTGAGAAGATGCAGGAATAAAATCTTCTTTTGAGTGACTTTAAATAAAACCTGATAAAATGAAAAAAACATAAATCTGAATACCTGAGAACCAGGTCAGTGGTGTATGTCCCAGTCCAGATGCTAGTAACCTCAAAACAATGAAGACCTAATGCCTTAGTTCAAATCTGAATGTAGGAAAGGAGCAATGTCCCAGCTCAAAGCAGTTAGGCAAAAGGAGTTTCCTTTTATTCAAGGAAATATCAGCATTTTTGTGTCTTCAGACTTGCAACTGATTGGATGAGGACCATGTCACTAGGGAAAATAACTGTTTTACTCAGTAAACTATTAAAAATATTAAGCCTACATATGTAAATGGATGCAACTCAAGACCATACTCATAAGTGAAATAAATTATGTGTAACCATAGTACTCTCATTAGTGTGAGAATCTTAAAGAATAAATAAGATCCAAAATATATAATAGATACTGTAAATCAGGGAAAAACTATTCAAATACAGCTGATGGCTAAAATTCTAAGGCATTCCTAGAAAATTTCAAGGCATTTGTAAGGCATTTGACCTGAGAATTCAAACCCTGAACTCACCCTTTTCTTTCCACACTTTCTCTAGAGAGATTACAAACAATCAATCTCACTGTATTTATTAGCTCACTAAAAATGTTCACAAGTCATCATTGCCTTGTTTCTTGTGATTGGTTAATTAGGATTACCCAGTGGTGTTGTTCTGTGTGTCACCATTGCCATATCATCAGACCTCACAGTACTACTGAAAACAGTAAATATATCATATTTAAATACACTCAAATTACAGATCAAATTCAGAAAAACTCATCCTTAAAATTATCTTCCCTTAGTACCACATTCAGTGCTAAACTATATATTAGTCTGCTGAAGTTATTGTAACAAAATACCATATACTGAGTACCTTAAACAATAGAAATTCATTTTCTCATAGTTCTGGAGGTTAGAAGTCCATGATCATAGTGCCAGTGCAGCCATGTTCAGGTGAGGGCTCTCTTCCTGGTTTATAGCCTGTATAGATGCCATCTCACTATTTACTCCAATAGTTTTTCCTCAGTGTGTACAGGGAAGAAGAGAGGGAAACACACACACACACACACACACACACACACACACACACAGAGAGAGAGAGAGAGAGAGAGAGAGAGAGAGAAAGGGCACCAAAATTATCAGGTTAGGATTTCACATTTATGACATCCTCTATCCTTAATTATCCCCTAAAATCCACATCTACAAATGCAGCTTCATCAAGAGCTAGAGATTCAACACGTGAATTTGGTCAAGCATAACAGATTAACAACATATCCAGGGAGACAGATTTTCACTTTTTTGTAAGAAATAGGAAAAATGTTACTTCAAATGTGTTATCCACAAATATGCCAAGCCATTACAACATCAAGAAACATAGTAGAACACAGTTAAAGAATTTATCTTTCCAATGACCCTTTTGATATTTAAAACAGAGTACCCAGAGATCCATCCTTTTATGAAAAAATTGTAATTTGAAATTTGGAGGCTTAGCATGGTCTGATGATTCCAATTTTTCAGTCAAATGTATCTGTGATATTTCTTTTTTTCTTTCCTAGTTCACTTATTCTTTCACTGAATACAAATTAAGCAATTATCTTTTTTAAAACATTATTTAAAGAGAAAAAAAGAAACAGAAAAAAAGGTAGCAACAATACAAAATTCCAAGGAAAAAAAAAGAACAAAAAAACCACTGAGAAATCATTACGTGATAAATTACATAATGTCATCATGTAAATAGTTGTTCAAGTTACAAAATTAAAACATACAAAGTACATATTCAAATAATGAGACTGTTAACAGTTCTGCTGAATGATTTAACAAAAATAGTAACATAGTCATCCATCTTACACACTTAAACATAAATGAAATTATATTCTTTAGAGCACTTTCTTTTCCTCTCTCTTTTACAGTAGCAATTACACATTTTGGGTTTTACTACTCCTACACTTCTTATTACTATTTACACTAGAGACACAATGTGATATTTATAAATATGGTTATTATTTATTTCACTAATGAGGATAGTCTCAAGTAGTCTCCATTTCCCTATGAAGGCCTCAAGATCATCCTTCTTCATAGCTGAGTAATATTCCATTGCATAAAAATACCACATCTTTTTCATCCACTCTGTGGTTGATGGACATCTTGGTTGTTTCCAAGATTTAGCTATTACAAATTGTGCTGCTATGAACATGGGTGCACATATATCACTGTGATATGATCTTTACAGTTTTTCTGGGAAAATACCCAGAAGGGGAATATCTGGGTTGAATGAAGCTTCCAGTCCTAGTCTTCTGAGAATTCTCCATACAGATTTCCATAGTGGTTGCACCAGTCTACACTCCCAGCAACAGTGGAACAGTGTTCCTTTTTCCCCACAGCCTCACCAACATTTGTTATCAGTTGATTTCTTGATGGCAGCTATTCTTTTTGGAATGAGGTGAAACCTAAATGTTGTTTTAATTTGCATTTCTAGAATGACCAGTGATGGTGAACATTGCTTCATGTATTTATTTGCCATTTCTATATTTTCATATGAGAACTGTGTGTTCATCTCAGATGCCCATTTTGGAGAGAGTCTTTGAATTTTGGGGGCTTGATGTTGTTCAGTTCTTTATATATTCTGGATATAAGTCCTTTGTCTGAGGGGTTGATGGCTAAAATTCTTTCCCATTCTGTGGGTTTTCTTTTCACTGTGATGGTGATTTCTTTTGAAGTGATGAAACTTTTCAATAATATGACATCACAGTTGTTGATTCTCTGAAGCATTTCTCGTGAAGTCTGCATTTTGTTCATGAATTCTCTGCCTACCTTTATGTGTCCAAGACTTCTACCTACATTATCTTCCAGTAGATTTAGTGTTTCTGTTTAAACGTTTGAGTCTTTGGTCGATTTAAACTTTGGTTTTGTGCATGGCGATAGGCATGGATCTAGTTTCAGTCTTCTGCATGTGGAGAGCCAATTTTTCCAACACAATTTATTAAAGAGGCTATCCTCTTCCAGTGAACATATTTAGCCCCTTTGTCAAATATCAGGTTGCTGAGGATCTTTGTAGTTGCGCTTGAATCTTCTAATCTTTTCCATTGAACCTCAGATCTATTTCTTTGACAGCACTATGCTGAATTTAACAATGTGTCTTGGTAGTACAGTTTCAAGTCAGGAATTAAGATGCCTCCTGTCTTGCCTTGTTGCTCAGAATTCCTTTTGCTATTATAGGTTTCTTCTGTTTCCAAATGAATTTTAAGAGTGTTTTCTCTAGATTTGTGAGATATGTGAATGGTATTTTGATTGGAATTTTGTTAAATCTACAAAATTTTTAGGGAGTGTGCTGATTCTACCAATCCAAGAGCAGAGAATGTTCTTCCATTTTCTAATATCCTCTTCAATCTCCTTTTTTAGTATAGTATAATTTTCAGCATATAGGTCTTCTACATTCTTAGTTTGGTTGATTCCTAAGTATTGTATTTTTATATGTTATTGTGAAGGGCATATTTCCATTATTTCACTCTCCGTGAGTTTCTTGTTTGTGTACAGGATTTTTCAGCATTGACTTTGTAGCCAGCTACTCTGCTGAATTTGTTTATTACCTCTAGTAGTCTTTTAATGGAGTTTTTTGGGTCTTCTATATAGAGTATCATGTCATCTGCAAATAGTGATAATTTAACTTCTTCATTTCCTATCTTTTTCATTTTATTTCTCACTCTTGTCTGATTGCCCTGGCTAGTGTTTCCAGAACTATATTGAAAAGGAGTAGTGATAATGGATATCCTTGTCTTGTTCCTGATTTTCAAGTGGAAGCTTTCAGTTTTTGTACATTTAGTATAATATTGACTGTTAATTTGTCAGAGACGGCCTTTATAAGTTGAGGTAGACACCATGTATTGCAAATTTCTGAAGGTTTTTTATCATGTACATGTGTTGGACTTGATCAAAAGCTTTTTCTGCATCTATAGAGATGACCATGTGGGTTTTTTGTTTTTGGCTCTTTTGATGTGGTGTATCACATTTTTTGATTTGCGTATGTTAAACCATCTCTGCACTCCTGGAATGAACCCCATTTGGTCATCTTCTTGATGGGTTGCTGCTTTCTTTTTGCCAGTATTTTATTGACAGTCTTTATGACTATATTCACTAGTGAGATTGGCCTATTGTTCTCCTTTTTGGTTGAGTCTTTCTCTGCTTTTGGTATGAGCATAATACATGCCTCCAGGAATGATTTAGGGAGGATTGCGTTCTTTTCAATTTCACTGAAGAGTTTAAGGAGTATGGCATCAAATCTTCTCTAAATTTCTTGGAAAATTCAGTCGTGAATCAATGAATACCTGGGATTTTCTTTGTTGGTAATGTTTTTATTACATTTTCAATTTCAATAGCTGATATTGGGTTATTCTAAATTGCTATATCTTCTTGGTTGACATTTGGTAGTTCATATGTTTCTAGAAATCTGTTGAGTTCCTCTGTTTTTTCCTCTCTATGTGAGTAGAGATTTTCAAAGTAGGTATTCATGGTCTTTTGAATTTCCATGGGATCTGTAGTAATTTCCCCTTTTTCAGTCCTTATTATATTAATTTGGGTTTTTTCTGTATTTTTCTTGATAAGGTTAGCTAAATGTTTGTCAATTTTGTTTATTCTGTCAAAAAACAAGCTTTGTGATTCTTTAATTCTTTGTACTTTTTTAGTTTCAATTGCATTGATTTGTGCTCTTATCTTTACAATTTCCTCTCTTCTATGAGCTTTGGGTTTCACTTGCTCTTCTTTTTCTAGAAGCTTGAGGTTAAGCATTAGATACTTTGTTTGTGCTTGTTCTATTTTCTTGATATGACAATTTATTGCTATATATTTCCCTCTTAACACCCTTTTCTTTGCATCCCACAGACTACAGTATATTGTTTCCGCATTTTCATTGAATAGTAAGTATTGATTAATTTCTTCTTTAATTTCATCCATAGTCCACTGGTTGTTCTAAGGGTTGTTATTAATTTCCAAGTATTTCTGCAGGTTTTGCAATTTCTTTTGTCATTAATTACCAATTTCAGTGTGCTATTGTCACATATTATGCATGGCATAATTTCAATGCCCTTGCTTTTACTTAAGAATGTTTTATGGTATACTATATAGTCTATTTTGGAGAATGTCCCATGCACAGCTTAGAAGAATGTGTATTCTGTTGTGGTTGGGTGAAACATTCTGTGAACATCTACTAAGTCCAATTGTTCACAGGTATGATTCAGTTCTATTATTTCTTTGCTGACTTTTTGTCTAGTTGATCTATCTTTTTGTGACACTGGGCTGCTAAGGTCTCCTGTAATAATTGTGTTCTTGTGTATTTGGTTTTTCATGACCTTTAGTATCTGTCTTATATAGTTGGGTGCTCCTGCATTTGGTGCATATATATTTATAATTGTTCATTCTTCCTCTTTAATTTTCCACTTATGAGTATGTAGTGACATTCCTTGTCTCTTTTAATCATTTTAGGTTTGAAGTTCACATTTTATGCAAATAGAATAGTTGCCCCTGCTTTTTTCTGGTTTTCTGTTGCATGGAATACTGTTTTACATCTTTTGACTTTTAATCTATGAGTTTCCTTTTGGGTCAGATGTCTTTCTTGTATGCAGCATATTGTGGGATCATGATTCTTGATCCCTTTTGACAACCTATTTCTTTTGATAGTTAATTGAGGCCGTTTACATTTATGGATATCACTGATATGTACTGGTTCGACTTTGGCATGTTGTATTCCAATTGTTTGCTTTCTGCTTTTCCCCCTTATTTAGTTGCTTGTCCTACCTGGTGGTTTCTTTCTGTTTTTCTGGGGATTGTGGTCACTTTTATCTCTGTCTAGTATGTCTTTCAATACTCTTTCTAGGGTTGGTTTGCTGGATGTGAATTTATTCAGTTGTTCTTTTTCTTGGAAGTATTGTATTTCTCCATTAAGTTCAAATGAAAGTTTTGCTGAGTACATCAGTCTGGGTTGAAAGTTGTTTTCTTTCAGGGCTTGAAATATCTCATTGCCATCACCTCTTGACTTGAGGGTTTGTGCTGAAAAGTCTGCTGTGATCCTAATGGGCTTTCCTCCATAGGTGACTTGTGTCTTTTCTCTAACAGCTTTTAGTGTTCTCTTTTTATCTTGTATGACTGAGATCTTAATTATTCTCTGGTTGTAGATTTATGTTCAATGTAACTGTTTGATGTTCTATATGCCTCACTTATCTGCATATCAGATTTTTCCCCATGGTTGGGAAATTTTATCCTATTATTTTTGTGGATATTTTACTTATGTCATTTGCATTGACTCCATTGTCTTCACTAATACCTATTAAACAAACCAAGCTTATTGTTGCTCTTGGCATCATCTTGAAGCTTCTGGATTGTCATTTCATGATGCTTTGTGGTTTTTAAGTTCTATCCCTTCATGATCACTAATTGCGATCCTGTCCTCTAGGTCCAAAATCCTATCCTCAGCTTTATTTAAATGGTTTTTGCATGCTTCGAATTGAAATGTTTGTTTCTTGCATGTCTCTTTCAGTTTGCTTCATGAATTCTGCTTATTTTCTATATTGTTCATTCAAGGTTTCAATCAGTTCCCCATGCTGCTCTAAATTTTTCTCTATTTCTTCTTTAGCTGCAGTCAGCAACTCCTTTACTAAGGTTGTTACTTCTATGTTTACCTGGGAGAGTACTTCTAATTTGATTTCCTTTGTGGCCTCAGGGAGTTGTTTTTTTTATTTCATTTGCTATCTTTTCAGAGATTTCTGGTGTGTTACTTTTGGGGTCCTCTAATTCCATGTCTCCTGTACTTGTTCCTGGTGCCCAGAATTTTGAGATTGCACTTTACTTATACATTTTGCTATTTTCTCCTTTCGAGTTATTATTTGGTCCTCCCGATCTGCTAGTGTCAACGGTTGGTAGTGTGTGTCTTGGTGTCCTACTGTAAGGTTGATGTTTGCCCAATTACTGGTTCTCACAATGAATAGGTGGGCCAGTCACCTGACTTCCTGTTGCAGGGCCTTTTGGTTGAGTCCTATGTTCTTCCTGGGCTGACAAGCTTAGTAGTATTGATGTAGGTCAATTTTTATTTCCTTCTAGTACTTTATCTTCAGTTTATTCCAGATCATCAAGTCTCCCTGTCTGTAGTGTTTCTGTCTGCTGAGGCCCTACTGTGTCCCTATTGTGTGTCTGTGTGTCTCATAAGTCATTTTGATTTTCTTTTCATTAGGGGAGTCCTTTCAGCACACTCCTCACTCTGCCTGATGTTTTCTGTGTGTAGGAAGGGATCACCCTCACTCTTGTCCGACTTACCAAAGTCTTTCAGTTTAAGTTTAAGTTTAAGCTTCAGTTTAAGTCCAAGGTCTTTAGTTGGAGGAAGCTTTACTATTGGCCCTATTAGCCACTGTACAGCTCTATTTTATGGGCATACTCACCACACTGACTTGAACCAGCTGAGATCTTCTGTTTCAGTGAGGCAGTCACTTAATCTCCCTTCAAGCTAGCACAGATTATCTGCTGTATTCCAAGTTTCCTCTGGAAGCAGAGTTCCAAGTTTGCCCTGTAAGCTGGGGTTCTGCAGGGGCACCCACAGTCAGAGCCCAGGGGTGGATTCTGGGCCCTGCTCGCTGTGTGAGGTTTGCTGAGCATAGTCTGGTTTGTCCTGCTGGTCCCTCTTGTGCATCCAAGTGGCCTCAGATGCAGGGCATGTCTTAGTGCCTGGGCACGGAGTTCCAAGTTTGCCATGTGTGCACTGGGATTCTGCCACCGGAGTGTACACAGTCAGCACCCAGAGGTGGACACCAGACGCTGCTCACTGCCTGGAATTCACTGAGCATAGTCGAGTTAGATCCACTGGTCCCTCTTGTGCATCCTGGGGTGGCCTCAGACACAGAGCGTCTGTGCTATTTCTTGTACATACTGGAATGTGTTTGTGTTTGGGGGAAAGAGAGAGAGTATGAAATAAGGCAATGAATAACAAGAATTTCAGAATTGTTGCTGTGTAGCTTCTATACAGAGATAGTTCCTACTAATATCATCAGGAAGCAGCATCAGCCCCACTACCCTCCCACTCCTTCAAATAGGCATATGCATTCTTATGAACTTTGAAATGTAACTTCAGATGCACAGGAGGGGTTGATTTACGTATGGAGAAGATTGATTCCTGGCATGGTATGTTACATCTGCTGCATTTCTACTGATTGTTCTTGGCTCCATATTTATGCACAAAAATATATATTTGAGCCCAGGTCTACTATAACATGCATCAGTTAAATATGAGTGAGTGTAACACTAGAGGAAGGAAGAGTCTTCCTTTTTTTCTCTCTTATAGCTTTATCAGGTGGCTTGTGTATACATTATTTCAAAACCGCTCTAGTGAACAGGAGTCTGCACCAACCTACTGAGCCATGTGATCTCTTATGGATCAACCGCAAAGCAATCTAACAAAAATTCACAGAATGAGTCAGTGAATTTATCAGATTTTCTAGCAGGTTCTCCAACTGGACAATAGTAACCAGGTGTGATCTCTTAGATTGCTTAAAACCTTAAGATTTTGGATTTACCATTGGAGATGAGAAGTCAGAAGGAAATAAACATTTTAGCAAATCAGGTGGGAGCATATGGTCAAAGTATTTTAAATATTAAATGAACTCTACCACAGGTTGATGAAAAATAGGCATAGTTGAGAGATAATAAAGAAAAGGAAAAGGATTCATTGATGTGGATGAAGAAATAGAAACAAAACAACATATGTATATACATATATATGTATATATATACAGAGTCCACAAAAAATGAGTATGTACTTCAAGTAAAGAAAAATAGTATGATGTCTTTTCAACAGATGGTGTTACCCTCATATGGGAAACTAGAAGTTGTTGTGTATTGTAAAAATTCCCCTATGCTTCTGGACCTTGGACAAACTGAAAATGCATGTGTAGCAATCCCAGTGACCAAGGTTACTCAAGCAGCAGTTCACCATACTAACAAATTCCTAGAATCTAGTGGTCATCAATTTAAGCACCTCTTGAAATTTTAGAGACCAAAGGTAACTTGTATTAATCTCATCTTAATAAATTTAGTATTAATATACTTATGCAAGTTTTTCTTTTCCTGAAGTATGTATACACTTATTGGTAGACTCAGTATACATGTATCTGTATCTATAATAATCTCACCCCATGCTGCTAACAGTAATTATATCTGTGGCTATATTTTAACTACATTTAAAATTTTCAGCAATAAGTATTAACTCTATAATAAGAAATACATGTCACTTATTTCTAATCTTATAAATAATTCCCTCATCCTGGAAAAAAAATTTCAAAAAGAACAAATTTTCTTTCCCTGGATGCTAATGCTTAATAAGTCTTTTTATGCAAGTAAGTTACTCAACTAAACTCTAGGCTGTTGGTCCTTTAAAGAGGATGTGATGACTTTTAGTGACAGCTTATTAATTTGTTATTTGTGTAAACGATCATTGCAGATATGGTTTATCTCACAATTGACAAAATAAGCTTATGTTTTCTTATTTCTTCAGCCCTTTTTTTGCTTGTCACTTCATGTTATTCACCTTGTCAAGTTTGGTGTTTTATTTTATTGATATATGATATATGAGGTCATCAGACAGTTCCCCACCCCTGATTCCTATGTGGGGGTATAAGAAAATAAAAATGGAATATGCTTAACATCAGATTGTCTTCTCATTTTGACACAGGCCTTGAAAAGATCAGGACAAAAAGGATTGTGTACAGTAGATCTGATTTCTAAAAATCTCATCTTCCTACCTTCTCTCTTTTTCTTTGTGGGTACAAATATACCACTTGTCTATAAGCCCTTACATTGCCAAGGTTAGGGATGAAGTTTGAAAGACTGGATAAGACTATTTCTAAAATACTTGCTGTGTAGCCTAGGATGCAGATTTAAGATACTAAATACTGCTACTGTGATTGATTTCATTTGTCAGAACCAAATATAAAGATTTATCATGACACACCTGTGCCATAGTTTCCTTATTTATAAGATGAGAATAACTCACCTGAGGAAAAAATGAGATAATGCGTTTGAAATGTTTAGTGCCTAGCATATAATGCTTACCTCACTAATACTACTAGCACTATCATCACTGTTGTTTTTGTATGGTCCCTGGGCCTTGAATTAGGAAAAAAAACAAACACTGGGAAAACTACTACTCAAGGCTCAAAACTAGGCTCCTATGGAAGAGGAGGGCAAGCTTAAAATTCCAAGAACTACAGAAGCAATTATGCTCACTAAGGGAACTCCCATGGCAGGGTTGTATAATTAAAATATAGTACTAATGATCATGGTAGATGAAACAGCATGAGCTGAATGTTGAAAGCTGAGTAGATGTTCATCAATTTTATGAATGGCCCTGGGCATGGGAAATAATTGGAGGGGTGTTCAGGAAGACAGAGTGCAAACAAAGACAGAAAGGCATGAAACATCATTAGGCCTTAAAAACAGCAAACTATCATTTAGTGGCATTTGAATATATAATATAAACAAAGGAAAACAGAGAAAAACATGCCAGAGTGGCTGGAAAGTGTAAGATCTTCTAACATCATGCTGACTCTGATAAGAGATGTGAATTTTGTTTTCACAGTCAGTAGGAAATTATAGCTGAATACTTGGAGAATGGTAAAGTGTGGCATAGGGCTAGGTAAGTAACGGTAATGATGGAGGCCAAAACTAAGAATCATTAGTGGGAATTGTATGCAGAATACTTATACAAGAAAAGGTATAAATCTATACTTGGAGAGAGTTAAAACAAAAAGATAAAAAGTACACATGAATTTCTGCTTAAAGATTTTATTTGTATGAGATGTTTTAAAAAGTGAGCTACAATTGATTATACATTTAGCTGTATATTTTTATTGAAAATACTATGATTATATGAAAGTAAGACTTTCCCAGAAAATGATGTAAGAAATCTCTTCAATTCATAGCTCCAGAATCTGGTGAAAATGTAAAGGCACCCAAACTAATTCTACTTCACTGATCACTATTAGTCTAGAAAGTCTTACTTAACTTGGCATACTATGGGACAAGTACAGAGTAAAAAGCTGAACTTCTAAAATTAAGATTCATACCATAATCTGAGTCAAGTTTAGGTAAATCAGTCAGTTCCATGTATTTCTCTAACTTAGGCATTATAATACTGTTAAGAAAAAAATCTTTGAACCAGCAATAAGTTTCAAATTACTTCACAGAATCCTATAAATTCAATAATAAACAGTAAAAGTAGAAACAGGTTAAAACTATCCCCCAGTGGCTACATTCTAAATGCCACATTGAACTGTCCTAGCTGACAGGTCCCCAGTTTCACATCAAGCTTATCATTTACTGAGTCTCTTTGTCACCCAAAGGGTATCACAATTTTATTCTGGCATAACCTTTTCCTGTGACAGTTTAGAATTTATTACAAGATAAAGAGTCCACCTAGGTACTTTGTGATGCAATCCAAAATGCAATAATTAAAATCAAATCAATTCATGGATATCAAAGCACCACATTCAAAAGGTCAAAGATGTAAAAAGTGACCTTTGCATTTTATATATATACACACTGTCATATATTGTTTTCAACAATTATCAGAAAATATAAAGACACTTATATAACAGCTAACATGGGTAGAAAAATTTTAAAGTATTTATACAAAGTTTGCTGAGCATTCATTTGTTAACATCAACTCTGTTTTAGTATAAATTTTACTTTATATAACTGTAAAATAATAAGCTAAAATACAAGAGTGAGTATGATTTAATCTATATTTCTAGTCCTACTCATTATGCAACTACATCTTAAGTATAAAGCCAGACTCAGGAATCCCAGCATGCATGAGGTAAACTTGGAACTCCGTGCCCAGGCAGTAAGACCACAGCCTGCCTCTGAGGCCAGCCCAGGACACATGAGAGGGACCAGCAGGCCTAACCGGAATACACCCAGGAAACACCAGGCAGGGAGCAGGGCCGGCATCCACGCCTGGGCCCTGACCATGCTTGTTCCGTGCTCCGTGCTCCAGCAGTGGTGGCGGCAGTGGCAGCGGAAGCCCAGTGCTCATGGGCAAACTTGGAGCTCTGTGCCCAAGCAGTAAGACTACACCCTGTATCTGAGGACACCCCAGGATGCAGGAGAGGGACCAGAGGACCTAACTAGAATACAATAAGCAAACTCCAGGCAGCGAGCAGGGCCAGCATCTACCCCTGGGTCCTGACAGCATGTGCTCTGGGCTCCAGGTGCAACAGTGGCAGTGACAGAATCCCAGGACGCACAGGGCAAACTTGGAACTCCACACCTAGGGAGTAAGACCATGCCCTGTATCTGAGGACATCCCAGGACACAGGAGAGAGACCAGCAGGCCTAACTGAACTACACCCAGTGAATGCCAAGCAGCAAGCAGGGCCCAGAATCCCACCTGGACCCTGACTGCACATGCCCCTGCAGAATCCCAGTGCACAGGGCAACCTTGGATCTCTGCTCCTAGGGGAACCTTGGACTACAGTGGATTATCTGTACTAGCTTGATGGGAGATTAAGTGACTGCCTTACCAGAAAAGAAGATCTCAGCTGGCTCCAGTGAGTTTGTTGAGTATACCCCTAAAATAGAGGTGTATGGTGGGTAAAAAGGGCCAGTAATAAAGCTCCCTACAACTAATTCTAAGACCTTGGTAAGTCTGACAAGAGTGAGAGTGACCCTTTCTTACACACTGAAAACATCAGACAGAGAGGGAAGTGTGCCAAGAAGGATTCCCCCAACTTGAAGAAAACTAAAAGGACTTATGAGACACACAGGCACACAATAGGGACATGGTAGGGTCTCAGCTGACACAAACACTATAGACAGGGAGATTTGATAACCTGGAATAACCTGAATATAAATACTAGCAGGAACTAAAAGTTGATCTAAGTCAATACTACTGGGCTTCTAAGCGCAGGAAGAATATAGGACTCACCCAACAGGCCCTGCAATGGGAATTGAGGTGACTTGCCCACCTATTCATTGTGAGACCTAGAAATTGGACAAACATCAACCTCACATTAGGAATGCCAAGATACACACTACCAACAGTTGACACTAGTGTTCTGAAGGACCAAAAACTAACTCAAAAGAGGAAAATGGCAAAATAAAAAAGCAATATGTAATCTCAAACATCAAGTCCACCAGTTGCAAGTACAGGAGATATTGAAATAAAAGATGCCAAAAGTAACACAGCAAAATCTCTGAAAAAATGGTAAATGAAATAAAAAACAACACCATGAGGCCATAGAGGAAATCAAATTAGATGTACTCTCCTATGTAAAGATAGAAGTAACAACCTTAGGAGTTGCTGAGTTCAAGTAAAGAAGAAATAGAGAAAAAAGTACAGCAGCATGGGAAACTGATTGAAACTTTGAATGAACAATATAGAAAACAAGCAGAATTCATGAAGCAAAATGAAAGAGACATACAAGAAATAAAAATTTCGATTCGAAGCTTGCAAAACCATTTAAATGAAGCTGAGGATAGGATTTCAGACCTTGAGAACAGGATCACAGTTAGTGATCATGAAAGGATAGAACTTTTAAAACCACAAAGCAGCATATAATGACAATCCAGAAGCTTCAAGATGATGCCAAGTGCAACAATATAAGATTAATAGGAATTCGTGAAGATAATGAAGTCAATGTAAATGACATAAGTAAAATATTCACAAAAATATCATGACAACATTTCCCAAACATAGATAAAAAATCTACTATGCAAATAAGTGAGGCATATAGAACACCAAACAGTCACAACCAACATAAATCTACATCAAGACACATAATAATTAAGACCTCAGACATACAAGATAAAAACAGAATACTAAAAGCTGCTAGAGAAAAGACACAAGTCACCTATCAAGGAAAACCCATTAGAATCACAGCAGACTTTTCAGCAAAAGCCATCAAGTCAAGATGTGCGTGGAGTGAGATATTTCAAGCCCTGAAAGAAAACAACTTTCAGCCCAGACTGATGTACTCAGCAAAACTTTCATTCGAACTTAATGGAGAAATACAATACTTCCAAGAAAAAGAACAACTGAATAAATTCACATCCACCAAACCAACCCTAGAAAGAATATTGAAAGACATACTAGACAGAGATAAAAATTACCACAATCTCCAGAACAATAACAAAAAGAAACCACCAGACAGGGCAACAAATAAAACAAGGGGAAAAAGCAGAAAGCAAACAATTGGAACATAACTTGGCAAAGTCAAACTAGTATATATCAGTGATATCCATAAATGTAAATGGTCTCAATTCAACTATCAAAAGAAATAGGTTGACAAAATGGATCAAGAATCATGATTCCACAATATGCTGTATACAAGAAAGACACCTGAGTCAAAACGAAATTCATAGATTAAAAGTCAAAGGATGGAAAACAGTATTCTATGCAACAGGAACCCAGAAAAAAGCAGGTATAACTATTCTATTTGCAGAAAATGTGAACTTCAATCCTAAAATGATTAAAAGTGACAAAGCAGGTCACTACATACTCATAGGTGGAAAAATTCAAGATGAAGAACTAACAATTATAAATATATATACATGCACCAAATGCAGGAGCACCCAACTATTTAAGACAGATACAAATGGACATGAAAACCCAAACATATAAGATCACAGTTATACAGGGATCATAACAGCCCATTATCACAAAGAGATAGATTAACTAGACAAAAAATCAGCAAAGAAATAATAGTACTGAATCGTGCATGTGTGCAATTGGACTTGGTATATGTTTACAAAATGTTTCACCCCACCACATCAGAATACACATTCTTCTCAGCTGTGCACAGGACATTATCCAAAATAGATCATATATTAACTCATAAAGCATTCCTAAGTAAAAGCAAGGACATTGAAATTATCCAATGCATAATATCTGACCATAGTGCACTGAAATTGAAAATTAATGACAAAAGAAATTACAAATCCTGCATAAATACGTGGAAATTAAATAACAACCTTTTGAACAACCAGTGGGCTACAGATGAAATTAAAGAAGAAATAAATCAATACTTACAATTCAATGAAAATGCAGAAACAATATACTGTAGTCTGTGGGATGCAATGAAAAGGGTGTTAAGAGAGAAATATATAGCAATAAATTGCCATATGAAGGAAACAGAATGAGCAAAAATAGAAAAGATTATGCTTCATCTCAAGCTTCTAGAAAAAGAAAAGCAAGTGAAACACAAAGCTCATAAAAGAGAGGAAATGGTAAAGATTAGAGCAAAAATCAATGCAATTGAAACTAAAAAAAAAAACAAAGAATTAATGAAACAAAAAGCTGGTTTTTTGGGAGAATAAACAAAATTGACAAACCTCTAGATAACCTTATAAAGAAAAAGAAATAAAAAAACCAAATTCAAGCAATAAGGCCTGAAATGGAGGAAATTATTAGAGATCCCATGGAAATTGAAAAGATTATGAATACCTACTTTGACAATCTCTACTCACCAAGAGTGGAAAACACAGAGAAAATGGAGAGATTTCTAGAAACATAGGAACTAACAAATCGCAACCAAGAAGATATAGCAATTTTGAATAATCCAATACCAGCCATTGAAATTAAAAATATAATTCAAACTTACCAACAAAAACAATCTCAGGTCCTGATGGATTCACACCTGAAATCTATAAGAAATTTAGAGAAGACTTGATGCCAATACTCCTTAAATTCTTCAATGAAATTGAAAGGAAAGCAATCCTCCCTAAATCATTCCTGGAGGTAAATATTACTCACATGCCAAATCCAGAGAAAGACCCAACCAAAAAGAACTAATCATTGATGCAAAGATTCTCAATAAAATACTGGCAAACAGAATGCAGCAAATCATCAAGAAGATTATACATCATAACCAAGTGGGGTTCATTCCAGGAGTGCAGGGCTGGTTTAATATAAGCAAATCAATGAATGTGATACACCACATCAACAGAGCCCAAAACAAAAACCACATGGTCATCTGAATAGATGCAGAAAAAGCTTTCAATAAAGTCCAACACATGTTCATGATAAAAAATCTTCAGAAACTCAGAATACATGGTGTCTACCTCAAACTTATAAAGGCATCTATGACAAACCAACAGCCAATATTATACTAAATGGACAAAAGCTGAAAGCTTTCACTTTAAAATCAGGAACAAAATAAGAATGTCCCCTATCACCACTCCTTTTCAACATAGTTTTGGAAACACTAGCCAGAGCAATCAGAAAAGAGAGTGAAATAAAAGGAATAAAGATATGAAAGGAAGAAGTTAAATTATCACTATTTGCAGATGACATGATACTCTATATGGAAGACCACAAAAAGTCCATTAAAAGACTACTAGAGGTAATAAACAATTTAGTAGTGTAACTGGCAACAAAGTCAAGGCTCAAAAATTAATAGCATTCCTGTATACAAACAAGAAACTCACTGAGAGAGAAATAATGGAAATATCACCCTTCACAATAACATCTTGAAAATGAAATACATAAGAATCAACCTAACTAAGAATGTAAAAGACCTATATGCTGAAAATTACACTACACTAAAACAGGAGATTGAAGAGGATATTATAAAATGGAAGGATATTCCTTCCTCTTTGCTAGGAAGAACCAACATTGTGAAAATGGCCATAATCCAAAACTGGTATACAAATTTAATGCAAATTCAATCAAAATACCATTGACATACCTCACAGATATAGACAAAACACTCCTAAAATTCACTTGGAACCAGAAGAAACCTAGAATAGCAAAGGCAATTCTGGGCAATAATGACAAGGCAGGAGGCATCTCAATTGCTGACTTGAAACTGTACTTCAAAGGCTCAGTGATAAAATCAGCATGGTACTGGCAAAGAAATAGACCTGAGGATCATTGGAACAGATTAGAAGATGCAAGCACAACTTCAAAGACCTTCCGCCACCTAATATTGTACAAAAGAGCTAAACATGTTCACTGGAAGAATGGTAGCCTCTTTAATAAATGGTGTTGGAGAAATTGGCTCTCCACCTGCAGAAGACTGAAACTAGATCCATGCCTATCACCATGCACAAAGATAAAGTCTAAATGGATCAAAGACCTAAACATTATAACAGAAACACTAAATCTACTGAAAGATAAGGTAGGTAGAAGTCTTGGTGACATAAAGGTAGGCAGAGAATTCATGAACAAAATGCAAACTGCACAGGAAGTGCTTCAGAGAGTCAATAACTGGGATCTCATATTATTGAAAAGTTTCTGCACTTCAAATGTAATCACCAACAGAGGGAAAAGAAAACCCACAGAATTGAAAAGAGTTTTAGCCACCAACCACTCAGACAAAGGAGTTATATCCAGAGCATGTAAAGAATTGAAAAACTTCAAGCCCTCCAAATTCATAGACCTTCTCCAAAAATGGGCATCTGAGAGGAACACAGAGTTCTCAGATAAAGATATACAAATTGCAAATAAATACATGAAGAAATGTTCACCCTCACTGGTCATTCAAGAAATGCAAATTAAAACAACACAGATATATCATCTCACTCTGGAAACAATAGCTGCCATCAAGAAATCAACTGGTAACAAATGCTGTGGGTCTGCAGGCAAAAAGGAACACTCCTCCACTGTTGGTGGGAGTGCAGACTGGTGCAACCATTATGTAAATCAGTGTGGAGTATTTTCACAAGAGTAGGATTGGAAGTTCCATTCAACCCAGTTATCCCCCTCCTGGGTTTTTTCCTAGAGAAACTGAAAAGTTCATATCATAGTGATATATGTGCACCCATGTTTATAGCAGCACAACTTGTAATAGCTAAATCTTAGAAGCAACCAAGTTGCCCATCAACTGCAGAGTGGATGAAAAAGATGTGGTATTTTTATACAATGGAATATTACTCAACTATGAAAATGTTGATTTTGAGGCCTTAATAGATAAATGGAGACAACTTGAGACTATCCTCATTAGTGAAATAAATAAGAATCATATTTATAAATATCACATTGTGTCTCTAGTGTAAAAATTAATGAGAAATATAGCACTAATAAAAGTGCTTTAAAGTATATAACTGAATGTATGTTTAAGTGTGTAAAATGAATGACTATATTACTCTTTTTGTTAGATCATGGAACAGAACCATTAACAGACTCCCTGTTTGAATGTCTACTTTGTATGTTTTAATTATGTAACTTGAACCATTATTTCCAAGATGACAGAATGTAGTTTATCAAGTAGTGATTTCTTTGTAGTTTTTGTTATTCTCTTTTTTTTCCTTTGGAATTCTGTATTGTTACTACCCTTTTTTGTTTTGTTTTGTTTTTCTATTTAAATAAAATTTAAAATAAAAAAGCTAGACTCAATTGAAATTAAAAGAAATAGAACTAAAATTTCTTTAAAAGTAGAAAGTACTGTATATGCCTAAAGGCTGAATTATCCAGTATCAATATATTATAATGTAGTCAACCTAGAATAGTGTATTATACTCAGCTTAGGGCTTATTTTTCTTACCATGTTGTCTTGTACATAATTCAGCAAGTTAGAACTGGTCTTTGTTCAAGAGGCAAGAAAATATGATGAAAATGGATATAAAACCCCATTAAAAATGCAAATATTTTCAAGAAGAAATCTGAAACCTCAAATAATTATTCATAAGTTAATGTTAATTATAGTTTGATTTAAACCCCCAATTACTTCTAGGTTATGGATATGTCTCAAAACAACTGTCTTGTACTGGTATAACAGAAAAACAATGGATAACTTCTGAAAGTCACTAGAATTGAAGTGTACAGTTATATGTGGTTTTCTGTTTGAGAAGAGTGAGTAAAATTAAATAAGAGGAATTATTACTTTACAAAAGTTATTAAAAGATAAACCAGGTGAGCCTCAAAACAAGTTACCATGTTGATAATATGCATTAGACTCTTGTGTTTAAGACATAAAAGTGGCCATTTCTAAAAAGAACTACTTTTTCTGCAAGACATATTCTCTTTCTTGCCTTGGTCCCAAGTAATTGGAACCCTAAACATACTTTGGAGATACTGTTGGAAGCAAAATAATATAGAAAAGAATTAATGCAGCTGTTAGTGAATTCCAGAAGGATAGCAAAAGCAAAGGCCAAGTCAATGACTGCTATCATGTCACAGCTATTAATGACATCCATCCAGGTCAGAGCATCCAAGAAATTCAAGATGTGGGAGGGAAGCAAGCAAATGATGAATGCCAGTAAACAGAAACTGCCATCTTCAGGACTTTGTCACAGGTTATTCTATTCTTTCCATAGTTATTGGTCTTTAGTAAGTATTTTTCTGATTCCAAAGTAGCATTTTGCTAGGAATATTAAAGAAATAATAAAACAATGATATTTTTCATTAAGGCAACCCCAGATAATCATTGGACATATTTCTCAGTGGGAAAACAAGCAAGCATTCACTCCTACGTATTCAATGGTTCTGAAATCTGGGAAATAAAACGTTGGCAATGAAGAGAGACAAATAGGTCATACACCAAACAAGGGGAACTGTTGTAGATACTTGCCATGGATTTCTTCTTTGAGACAGAAAGGGGTAAATGACAGATTGGTACCTATCAACACTCATGCAAGTTGTAAAAAATGCTTGAAAACATGTTAAGGGTCAGAAAAGAACATAAAACTGCATATCACAGGTCCACCGTGCCATTTATATTTGTAAGAAAAATAAATTTCCCAGAAAGAAAGAGTAGCCAAGAGGAATAAGTCAGTCACAGGCAAATTGAAGATGAAGATGCTGGGAACCTTTTGACAACAAAATAGCATAACCACGACAGTATTAATAAGAAATCCAAGTATAAAAATTATGCAGTGGAGAATAGAAATCACAGCTAAATGCTTATCTGATGGCTTTTGTGAGCAATTAGGGGTGAACTCGTTGTTGCTAGAGATATTAACACATCTGAAGTGCAGATTACTGGTAATGTTTTGACTGATGGTGGCAAAATTCAAATTGCCATTCATAGTGCAATTTCAACAACTTCTGATTCTTTCATCTTCTGTAGGGAAGAAAAATTGAGCTCTTAGAACACATACAAACCTTGGAGTACAATTGAATCATTAATATTTTAAATTTATCAAAAGCAGAAAAATTGTTATAGAAAATATTATGAGATAAGCCATGCCTGTGGAATAATAATGCACCTCACCTCTTGAGAAAGCAAAAATATATATTCTTAATAGTGGCAAGAAGTAAGACATTTCACTGAAAATTCTGATCAAAAGTAAGTTTTGCTCTGTTTTCTATCATGTTTTTGAATGATTTAAGTAAAATTAAAAATTCAGAAAGTTAGAATAATAAATACATGAAACAAAAAAAAACTCAAAGGTTAATATTTTAAAACTCTTCATTATATATCTCAATCTGCATACTTTCTGTAAATCACAGACAAATTTTTTGTGCCAAAAAAAAGTTCTATCACCTATACTGTTTTAGGTAAATGATTTATTTTACGGTAAGGATAATGGTTATGATTGGTAGTTTTTGGGCTAGGGTTGGTTCAAAGTGGTCATTAGTAAATGAAATCTTCTGGGTGTAAGCCAGGTGCTTTGTTTTAAGCTACACTTTGTTTCCAAGCACACTTTCCAGTATGCTTACCTTGTTACGACTTGTCTCCTCTTATACATGTTAATTTTAGTTTTAAAATCTTTTTGGGTACTTGAGGAGGGTGACGGGCGGTGTGTACGTGCTTCATGGCCTAGTTCAATTAAGCTCTCTATTCTTAATTTACTACTAAATCCTCCTTGGGTCTTTAACTTTCATAAAGATTTGCGTATTGTTCTTTGGTAAGAAAATGTAGCCCATTTCTTTCCACTTCATTGGCTACACCTTGACCTAACGTTTTTATGTAAGATACTTTTGCTTACTTTGGTTCCATGATTGGGTTTGCTGAAGATGGTGGTATATAGGCTGTATTAGCAAGAAGTGGTGAGGTATATCGGGGTTTATCGATTACAGAACAGGCTCCTCTAGGTGGGTATAAAGCACCGCCAAGTCCTTTGAGTTTTAAGCTATTGCTAGTAGTCCTCGGGCGAAGATTCTTGTTGTATGAATTTTAAAGTTTATGGCTAAGCATAGTGGGGTATCTAATCCCAGTTT
>PVJX010027866.1:0-24441 GCA_004027295.1 Dolichotis patagonum
GCAAATTGCTTCTTTGTGCAGGCTTCTGGGTTCCACCATGGCCGTGGCTGGATCTCGGGGACTGTTCTCTGGTTTGCCTCTTGGCTCACGCCAGAGGGAGGTGCTTACCAAGAGGGCGGGCAAGTTGCTTCTTTGTGCTGCCCACGTTCTTCTAAATTTGGCCATTTTGAGTCTGGGAACCAGTGCCTTGTGTGGGCACACACTGGACTGGAACAGAGAGACCCTGGCTTCTCCCTGTGAGTCAGCACCATTTGTGGACCAGGAGTTGACAGAACAAAGCCACACCAGCGAGCAAGCCCAGTGTGGGAACCAGTGCCATTCATGGACCACTGTTAGACTGGAACAGGCAGATCCCAGCACCTTCTGGCTCACAGGCTGGCAAACAAGATGTACCACACCATCTCCCCGCCCCCACAATGTACTATAACCAACTAGCTTGTCCAGAGAACTGTGATGATAGCTACGAAGGTGAAACACAACAGGATGCCTGTGGTGCTTTGGTGCTCCACTAACACTTCAGGTCTAGGGCCAGTGGTCTGATCATAGGTTCAGAGGACAGTGGCACACAGTGTGACATCTAGGGGAATCTCTTTCTGAGGGTTGCAGCCATTGTTGATTCCCTATGGTCTAGTTTTGGAGGTCCTATATCATTTCCATTGTTTGTTGGCTTGGATTTTATGCTCTTTTGTGTTTGATTATGTCAAATGGGATGGCAGGAGCAACTATTTTAAAGATAGCAAGATATATTAGGGTAGCAATTTTGAATTTACTGTAGGCTTGTTTTGTAGTACTTTATTGCCTTCATTGTTTTGTTTTTATTGATTCTATTCTATTCTGTTCTGTTTGATTTTTACTATGTCTGAAGTTATCTTCAGCTATTTTGAAGACATCAAAAGGCATTATGGTAACTATTGTTGATTTTGTAGTGTTTTGAAGTCCTGTATCTCTTATACTGGTTAGTTTTGATTGGTTTTATTGTTTCAACCTCTTTAAAATAAAAAAAAAATCTGGACATCTTTTGGTGGAACCTATGGGATTTTCTAAGTAGAGTACCATGTTATCTGTAAATAATGATAATTATTAACTGTTGCTGTTCTATATTTTTTTCATTTTATTTGTTTCTCTTGTCTAATTGCTTTAGCTAATGTTTCCAGAACTATATTGAATAGGAGTGGTGACACTGGAAATCTTTGTCTTGTTCCTAACTTTAGAGTGGAAGCTTCCAGTGTTTGTTTAGTATGCTGTTGACTATTGATTTGTCATAAGTGGTTTTTATGAGATTGGGATAAAAATCATCTATTCCGATCTTCTGGAGGGACTTTATAATGAATGAGTTTTGGACTTTGTCAAGTGCTTTATCTGCATCTATTGCGATGATCACATGATTTTTGTCTTACTCCCAGCAATCCACCTCTTCCAGTAGGGCCTCACTGCCAACAGTGCATTCAGCTGTGATCTCATTGATGGGTTAATACTCAGATGAGTACACCACTCCCATAATCCACCACTTTCCAAAGCCCAACCTCTCAATTCAAATGTTTTGGAGGACACTCTCCATCACTGGTGGTAACTGGGAGTTATCAGTTGAGAAAATCCATGGTCTTTAATTCTATAGCAATGTTGAAATTATAGAAGAAATACATGTTGGTGGTGGAGGAGTTCTAAAAAATCCTTAGGTCCTTTTAGATTACTGGAAAAATTGAAATCTATTGAATAAGATGTGATGAACAGGACAGATGGCAATCCAGAGCTGCTAAAGTCTGGAGAGAATATGTTTTATGTTAGAATATAAGTAAGTAAAAAAATGAGGCCTGGGAAGTGCAAGTCCCTGAGTTTAATTCCCAGTACCAAAAAAATGTCATTACTCTGTTATTAAGAAAGAAGAATAAATCCACTATTTGTATGGAACAAAATCTTTGGTATAGCTTCAAATATTAAAGAGCTCCCAGAGCAGTGAGGTGTGTTGTGTGAATATGACTTGTGAGCCAACATTTTTGCAATATTGATATAACATAGTCTGGGCCTAATAGTGGATCAAGCGTATTCATCCAGCCTTTGTATCTGACAGGCTGGTGCAAAGGGAGAATGAGATGGCATTTAGAAAACAACTTTGGAAAGACTGACTTTGGGGATTATACTAGATAAAGTAGGTGAGGATAACAGCGTCGATCTTCACGAGAAAATGTAGAAAGAGCAATAGTAAACTATCATTAGATATGAAAGCCAAAATAAATGCATTTGGGCGGCCTAGACAAACATTTTAAGGAATCCACGGCATGGACTCAGGAAGCCATCTCCAGGCAGGGAGAGCAGTCGTCCAGCTCCAGGGTGGTTCCCGGGCGCATCCTCCTCAATGTAAGGCAGAGATATTTTCCTCTAGTGCTTTGATCTGTCAATTTAAAAACAGTGCAGCCTTTCTAATGCACTAGAGTCCAGCTTTTCTAGAAATCTCAGAACTTGTTTACATTCACAGAGCCTTCAGGGAGCCCTAGGCACCAGTAACTTTAATGCATTCATGCCCTCTACGGACCCCTGGAAATCACATTTATTCCTACTTGATTGACTCCTTTCAGAGTGGAACTGTTCCTCCAGGGATTTGACTCTGTCCCCTTTGTGTGTTTCTTTGTTTTTTTGTTTTGTTTTGTTTTTTGGTTTTTGTTTTTTGTTTTTTTATGTACGCAGGATTGAACTCATGCCCTTGCACTTACCTGGCAATCCCTTGAGCCACTGAGATAACCCCTGTCTTTTTGTTTTCAAAATTGATTTGCCCCTTCTCTTCACATGAAAAACTTTGCTGCTTGGCCTCCAAATTCCAGTTGTATTTTAAAAATTTTGGATTGGGGTACAGTTCATTGGTAGACTACATTCTTAGCATGCATGGGGTCCTGGATTTGATCTCCAGGACTGAAAAAGAAGACACAGTTAATAGCCCTTGTAAAAAGTCCTTCTCTATACCTCAGTTGTCATGTGCTGCTCTCTTCAAGGTTGTTTTCTTTCCCCAGTAGTCTTTATTTTCCCTCACTTCAAATGAAACCAAGCCAACTCAGACCAACCCAGATTTGTAGGCAGCATCTGCATACATTTTTGTCACCTGTAAAATCCAGGCATGATTCCTGCAACTTTGAGATCTCTGCCATTACCCTTTTGTTACTACTGTCATTATGAATAGCAAACATATTGAAGAATTTATCACAGCACAGATGTTTAAGCTGTAATCTTAATACCCCGTGACTTAAATCTCCTCCTGGACCATTCACAAAGCAGCCTGAGCTCAGCACTTTAATAACATTACTTAGACTCTCCTGACCATTGAGGCCCATAGGCACACTCTGGAGAGACCTTGTGCTCAATCCCCAGACAGATCCTGCCCCACCTACAACCTCACATCCAGCCTCAACCACCGCACTTACCTCCCCACACCCAGACTCTCCTGCTGCTCTTGTTATTTAAAGGTGTCCGGTCACTCAGTCCTGAGGTCCCTTTTTGTCATCTTCTTTATGGTCTCATGTAAAATTTGACTCCAGGACCTGTTACTTTCAACCTTTTGTCATTAATCGCATCATTCTTATTCCAGTTCTGTATCTCAACAGTGACCTTAATCATGCACCAATTTCTTTTTTATGGTGCAGATTGGTGTCACTGAAAAATGTTACTGCCCCCACTAACTGGGCCCAGCGCTGGCAGAAGAGTAATCATTTCCTCTGCAGTCCTCTCACTGCCATTTATGACAGGAGATGTTTCAAAAGTTTCCAGACGCATCAGAATTCCTACTCTGAATCACTTAGGAGTTTCCAAACCTGGACAGTATCCCAGGAAATGCTCATGAGGATGAAGAACAGTCCAGCGTCTTGGTGCCAGTCCTCCCCTCTCTGCTCCCAGTCAGATCTGTACGCAGATCCCAGGCAGGGCCTCCAACTCACAGCAAACTTGCACCCACGAAAGCACCAGCAGGGCTCCGAATTTCCTCTCCATGCCTCCTCGGGGTGTCTGACACCAAAGCTTGTTCCCTGAGCTGGCCAGAGGAGGAGACTCCGCAATACACATGTTATGCGCTGATAATCTATACTAAGTGTTCATACACATCATGGACTATAATGTGCTTTTCAGTGTTTTCTAAACAGCACCTTTTATTAAAGAGCTGCTTGAACTATTCCTTTTCTGATGTTAACATTGACAGATCTTGCTTATGTTTTCAGTAACCCTATTACTGCAGATTTTCCATTATTTATGCTATGGGAAGATGAGCGGAAAAGTTCGCAACACCTTGACAAGCAAAGCCAAGGTTTAAACTTGCACATGCGTATCAGCCTTGCAAGGACTTTTATGGAAATGTATGGGATTTTCTGCCAAAGTGTGAGACCCTGAGAATTAAGACAGGGACAAACGGGCAGCTCCAGGTAAGCTGGGAGCAAGCACAGCCTCCTGGGCGGTGGCCTGTGAGGTCCTCAGGCTTGGCCCCATGCAGGGCCCAGAAGTGGACTTAATTTTCTGCTGTTGCTGTTGTGACGTTGGTAATAAACCAGCCTTTGAGCTTGTGCACTGCAAGTGAAAGTGGATAAGAGGATGGAGCATGCACACGAGCATGTGATGAGCACAGGGACTTGTGCAAGCTTGGATCCAAGGGCACCGCCAGTAACCTCTATACTGAGGAGCTGGTTGTTCCATTCTGAGTGTGTGTGCATGCTAAGAGCTCTCTAGTAACCTGAGACACTTAAAGTGATTGTCAGGGGACAATTTTAGGAAATCATCACAAATTGAAAGTAGGGCAGATTATTACAGAATGTGTGTATATACATATACAGTGCAATGAGCAGATTTGGAAGTGTGTTAGCTGTAAGGAACTGCAGGGGTCAGAGGCCAGCAGAGGCTACCAGGCCTGCGTAAAGGCAACATGCCATGGGATTTATCAGTCTGGGTGCAGGCAGAGAGGGTAAAAAGGCCATCTGTGTAGGACACACAAAAAAGCAGAGACTTTTATTGACCTTGGACAAAAAGGCTCAAGGACCGCAGGTGAGGAGATCGGAGCAAAAACCCGTGGTCAAAGTTCTCTGAATGTCCAGTGCCTCAGTGGTCAAAGCCCTTGAGGTATCCGGTGTCAGTGTTCGGTGTCTTCAGATGTCCCCTGCCTGCACAATTCCATGCTCTATTTTACCTCTTTTACAGCAGCCTGTGTTTGCTGACAGCAACCCCAGTGCTGATTCAGCTCTTTGCAGAGAACAGCACCTCTACTGGCAAACAGGTTAGGTGCTGGGAGAGTGGTGCCCTCATGAAACCTGAAATTAGTATCTTGCAAAAAGATTAGGAACCCTAATCTAAAATGATGCCACATTTCAGAGTGAATTTCACAGGCGTAAAAATTTAAATATGAAGAAAAGCACTTTCCAGCGAACTTCTGAATGAACCAATGTTAACACAAATCAGAAGCAAGTTTCAGGTCATGTAAATGGCAGATACTTTGAGCTGGAAGGAGACTCAGAGTGACCTACTGTTATTCCGCTAGCAAACTGGTCCACCCCTCACTGAACCAAAAAGTGGTGGCATCATCTCCAACACCCAGGTGATTTCTAGACTTTCTTAAAAGTAGTAACATGTATTCACTATCTCAGGTGAATGTTCCCTGAAGGAAGGATTTCACCATGATGAATGTCACTCATACATTGTTAGCAAAACGTTCATTGAAATTGAGCGATTAGGGAAAACAGTGTTCTCCTGTAATTGATAGTCCTGATGGTGCTGGAAATATCTGTTTCTGGTGCCACTACTCAAAGGGGAAATAGTGACTCATTGGCTGTGTCCCCAACAAAGGAAAAATTCACTCTGTAAATTATTTGGCAATTCTACCTTATGGGCAATGATGAGAAAACAGAATAACTTAGAATTGAGAAATCTCAAATATGTGAAAATGTATTACTCATATAAACAGAGTCACCCCAAAAATACATAGACACTTCAGAAAACAGTATTTTTTAAAACAGATGCTGTTACTATCTTATGGGGGACCATAGACGATGTCGTGAATTTGTGAAAACCAACTACACTGCTGGCCTTTAGAGAAGAAATTGAAAATATGTGTGAGCAATCTCGGTGACCAAGGTTTCCTGAATAGCAGCTGGCTGTGCTAATAATTTTGAGCACCTCTTGTAACTGTAGAGGCCAAAGGTACCTTGTATTAATGCCATTGTCTCTCAACAGATTTAGTGCTAAGTTTTTCTTTCCTGAAGTGTAGTGTGGATATATTTTTGGCCTTATATATCTCACACATACATATACACGTTGAGTTGAGGCTGATCATCACACCTGTCCTTAGGTCTTGTGAGACACGAAATATGAGTGAAGCCTTCATTCTGTGCAACTCCATGGTACTAGTGAGCACAGATCACAAGAAAAGGGTAACAGGGTGTTCACTTTTGGAAATGCGGTCGTCTTCATTCTTCAGAAGCCACTTCTCACTGTGAGTTCTGTATGGCAGTTCCCTATGTATACTGGCTCTATAACAGACACAGGCAATGTTTAGATTTCCCCATGTTTATTCTCACAGAAGTAGCCAGAAAATATCAAGAAATTATAGAAGCTGAAAATGCTTTTTGTGGAGGAAATAGTCCTGGAAATTCAGAGGAATGAAGAACTTGATCAGTATTTTGAGGCAAACCTTGTAGTACATGGAAGCAGGAGAAAAATCAGTGGTCAAGGTAGCAGGAGACCTTGCCAAGATGGCGGCGCATAGAAAGAGAAGCCCTGAGCATCTGAACTGCAGTTCCCTCAGACCCTGCTCCTCAGGCCCCATGGTTACCCACAGTCCGACCACGCCACTTCTGTCAAACAAAACCTTACCGTGGAAACTTGTTCTTCACTTCTCTCAACCCCATTTTTACAGCAGGGGCCTGGGTGGACGCTGGGCAGCCATCTGCTCTTTGGGAAGAGCAAGATCACCGGTAGGATCAGCCCTGGAGCAGCGGAGGCTGAGAGAACCGCATCTCAGGTGCTCCGGCTTCTCTCTCTTACTCTGACCTTCGGCTTACACACTCCCTTTAAGAAAAGTTTTCGCTGTAAGAGATAAATCTTAAAGGTAGAGTTAGCTGAAAATAAAATTTCGTTTTTTCTTTTTTTTATGAGATTGCGGAAGTTTCCTTGATTTTAAATTCAGTCTGCTGCTAAATAAATATTTGTCTTACTCCAATTTATTAATAATGCCTCAGCAGTGCACAGGAATATCAGCCTTGACCTCTTCATGCTGACTGTGTATCTAATCTCCAGTAAAGACCTATGTAGAACTGTGCCTGGCTGAGCCCTTAGTGTAAAGTGTGAGCTTTAACCCGATTTCAGTAGTTACGGAGCTACCGCCAGATGGCAGCACAGGTCAACCGGTGCGGACTGCAGGTAGGGGTCATGGTTTTTTGTTTTATGTTTAGGACCTTGGGCCTGCCGGGCACCAGCTTGTGCCCTGAGCCTTGTCCTGGCCCTCATTTCAGCAAACTCTGAATGGATAGGAAGCTGCTGGCCCCAGGCGGAGACTTTTCCTACTGCCCGGGTAGGAAACAGAAGTCGCTGTAACTGCTAAGTCAGAAACCACCTTGATGGTAAATAAAAAGCGGGCCGACCTGACAACAGGAATAAGGCTGCTGGCTGGAGATTGCTGGGCTGAGACTGAGCCTGTCCGGGAGTAATAATGGCGCAGACACCCGCGCGTTATTCGCGCTCCCGGGGCTGTGGGCTGAGAGTCTGGGGCCTGGAGAGCACAGCAGCAGGTCCCTTCCACACGCGGGGAGGAGACTAGCTTTATGCAGGCCTCTCTATCTCGGTAGGAAAAGTGAGTTCTGGAGCACAGCGACCTGGCACCGTGCATGTCCCCTGCCTTCTCTCCGCATGAGGGCAGCCCAGGAGCCCGGAGGAGCAGAACCTCCCCCAGGTCCAGGCTGGAAGCAGCTCCCTCAGGAGGGCGCTGTCTGGGGAAGGCTCCACCCTGCTTTCCGCGGTGGGAGAAAGGAGCTGGGAAAGGTCCTCAGCTCCTTAGGGACGTGCCTTTAAACACGGACAGAAAGCAAAGCCCAGGACTTTATTAAACCCGTCAGCCCAGCAGCCCCCCACGCTGCAGCGCCCACTGCGGACGCTCAGCTGCGGACTTTCGGGCAGCCGGAGGCAGACCTCTCCTGGCTGCCCGCACACTGGGCCTGAGCTGGGCGCACCTCTGTCCTTGGGCACTGACCATCCAGGGCAGCGCGTGCCGTGTTTGTGTTTCTAGTTAGAAACTAATATGTAGCCATTAAAGGCATGAAATATGCAGATGACTAAAAAAGCTTAGGACGTTTTGCTGACTGGCTTCACAGATTATGTTCTCTGTTTTATTTGTCGCTGTGTACATCTACCGTGTACAACAGGATGCTGTGACATCTGTGCACAGGGTGAGTATGAGCAGCTGGATGAGGAGAAGCTCGAGGCAGCACGGAGGGCAAAGCAAGAACCCACGCCCTCTTTGGGCGCCCAGATCCAGGCGCCTCTCTGTGTTCAGCGGTCCTGACGCAGGGCTTAGTCAGCTTTTACAGGGAACTGGCAAGATGTGTGTCTTGAAACCATCTTTAAAGGTGAATTTGCATTTGCTATTCAGATGTCTCTCCTGTAAGTAATGCTTAGTATTTGTATCACAACCCTTTTCACAAGTGGGTTTCTGACTTCTCAGAAAATTGCATCCATTATTTTTTGATTATAAAATGCTACAAATCAATATTAAAATATGTAAAACACAAAATTTTAAAAGTAATAGTTCATTACCCTATGTATTGCTAATACTGTGTCAAAAATTTAAAAACTTAGATAAGTGGGAACAAGTCCAGAGATCTAATATTCTAAAGACTTTGTGAAAGAGAGATGAGGTTTTCCGTGCTGATTGGCCCAGGAGAGAGAACCGATCCCACATTGGAAATGGGAGGGATATTTTCACACCAACAGCTAAATCAAAAGAGCTGGTGTGTTGACTTCAGTGAACTTTGCTTTTTACTGATACAGTGATTTAGACTAAATGACGCGCATACACATGAGGATGCATGGTTACTGCACCTCACACTGTCTTTGTAATCCACTGTACACAGCGCCTTTAAACAGGTGCTGACCTCCCAGGCCCAGCACAGATGCAGTGAGGAAGGGCAGCAGTTACTCTACTGAGTTTCCCTTTCAATAGACTCCTATGTATGTGCAGACTGAATGGCTACCATAGCAATATTAACATACTAGAATTGGTTGATTTAAAAGGAGGCTCGGGCTCGGTGAGACCCTCAGCCAGAACACAGAGCAGTGTGACAGGACTCACGCCCACGCCTCTCACTAGGAAACTTCTGTTTCCTGCTTCAGAGCAACCTCAGCAGAGCTCAGCGATTCTCCCACCCACCCCCACCCCACCAGGCTCACATCATAGCACAGAGCACTGAACCTGCAGAAGACAAACTTTCCTTCCAGTGGTAAATGCAAGCATGTCCCTCTCTGGGGTGCTGAAGCTGCTCATGGCCTCCACATGGCTGGGTATGAAGGTGCAGTGGGATTGGGCCTCCTCTGGGACTTCAGGACAGGAGCACAGGAAGCGTCTTACAGCAGATATGGGAAAAGCGCTGACAGGGTGTACACAGGGAAGGTTGTCCCACTCTGCATGGGGCTAAACTCTCCGATTCTTTTATTCCTCCAGGATCCAGTGTTGCCCAGAAGGTAACTCAAGCCCAGCCGCCGCTGTCAGTGGAAGAGATGGAGGCTGTGACCCTGCACTGCACCTATGACACCAGTGAATCAGGATACAGCCTCTTCTGGTACAAGCAGCCCAGCAGCGGGGAGATGGTCTTACTCCTTCGCCAGAACTCTTATGACACACAGAATGCGACAGAAGGTCGCTACTCCTCCCGTTTCCAGAAAGCAGGCAAAACCATCCACCTTGTCATCTCAGATTCTCAGCTGGAGGACTCAGCAGTGTATTTCTGTGCACTGAGCGAGGCCACAGTGTAAGGACTGTGGGAGGGAGGAGCACAAAAACTCCAGGTCTGCCTGAGACAGCCACCTGCTACAGAGGCCAAGGCAGAGAGTCACCACCTCCCACAGGAAGCAGCTGGGACTGAGGGGGCACAGGGTGGTGTTAGAGGGAGATGCTCGCTGAGCGAGCCCCTCTCTGGGCCCACGGCCACATCTCCAGGCATCAGTAATTACAGACATTCGCATCCACGAGGCTGTAGCTGGAAGTTAGAGACAGAATTTTGATGGAAAATTGCAAAGGAAGAGCAGGCACAGGAAACAGTTGGCCTTTGGAGGTGAGATCCAGCTGGGAAAATAAGCTGGAGGAAGAATTTTAGAAGCCAATGACTGACAAACAGTAAATTTTTGGATTTTTGTGTCATTTCGTCCAATAAGCATTTATTGAATAAATATTATGTTACAGACTTTTTTAAGTGAGGAAGGCCTTGGAACCTCACCATGCTGTCATGCTGTTTTTACCCTTTTTAGTGGATTAGTTTCACTAAGATTTGCTTGCTATGAATAACTCATAGTTATAACCATTTTCCTAAGGCATCTGCTGTGTGGTGCACTTTGAGCTATGAGCTCCTTCATTTTCTCAACCCCCCTAGCATGGAAGAGTTCAGTCTCCACAGTGAAGATTTGCTCTTCCTCAGCTACAATCACAAAAGGACCCATAAGTCGTGGCTCTGACAGTGGTATGTGGTGGTCTCAGCCACGGAGATATAAACCCGTTATGTGTGCATAATGAATAAGGCATATGTTCTCTTAAAATAGTCATCATTTTAATAAGCTCTGTCTTTCCATTATGACATGTTTCCACATATTTTATTATTTCCACTGACATGTTTAGCTCTTTTTGTACAAATCTCTTGCAAGCCAGGCTGTGTGAGGGTTAAGTTGTCGGCCATGAAGAGAGCTCTGGCTGTGTTGGAAACAGTGCTCTGAGTCAGGATAACACCGCAGCTGAGGACAAGGACTGCCGACACCTCCCATTCCAGAGCAATAAAGCCGCCAGCCTCAGAGATGGAACAGTCCTCTTAAGTGGCAAAGTCTGCTGCTTGGAGAATTCTTTGCACTAAGGTCCCGAGTTCCTGCTCAGGGCCCGATTTGCCTCAGTGTCCCCTTCCTTTGTTTGAAAGCCAGATAAGTACTGGCTGTCCGGTGAAGTTCCTGCCTTTTTAACCAGAGTTTTGACCCTCCTGAAGCCCCCAAGAACATACTGCTTGTCTCTCTTCATTGAAGCCATTCACCGTATACTAGTTCTGGGAGGCTGGGGCTGGACCAAGTCCCCGGTAAATGTCTGTGAGAAGTTTCACAATAAATTGAGTAAGTGCTATGTGATAAGCATTGCTTTAGATAATGAAGACCTTACTGTTTTTATGTTTTCTGTTTTTCAGAAAAACTCATGCTTATTTATGATATTTAATAAATCACTTTGATTTCGGTTTGTTTGCAGTGAGTAAATAATACTTGGACCTACTTTCTGAAGGTGTCACCCATGAGGTAAACTTTGTACAAGAGCCATGTCCATCCTCTAAACACCTCTAGCAAGGAAGAGCTCAGTTTTCACACTGAAGGTTTATGGGTGTCTCACCGTCACAGCCCTGAGGAGATCAATAGTAGCAGCTCTCAGAAGCACGTGTGGAGGATCTCCCCAGGGGAAAGCAGACAACTTGAGTCTTTTTCTTTCTGTTTTTATTATTTATTTATTTATTTATTTATGCTGCTAAGGATCGAACTCATGGCCTTGTGCTTTCCAGGCAGGCACATGTGCCACTGAGCTAAATCCCTGGCCTCCTTCTGAATCTTTTTATGTACTGAATTGACCCTTTCACTAAAATATGTTTACACCTCCTTATTTAGATCCACTGATCTACTCCTTTCATTCCGTCCCAATCCCAGAATGCAGTTTCATGGTCATTTTATTATTTGCTATGGTAAATCACTCTTCTTCAAAAATTTTTCATAATTCTTGCACTTTTATTTTCCAACCTAAATGTAAAAAGTGTGTTCCACAGTCCTCATATTCAATATGCATTAAACACATAAAACAAATGAACAAACCAGACTGTTGGAATTATATATATATATATATATATATATATATATATATATGAAATGTTAGCTTGCTATTTTTCATTCAACAAAAATATTTTCTCAACTCATAAAATTTTATTTAGTTCACTTATACTTTGAGGTTTCTTACATTTATCATCAACTAAATTTCTCTCAATTTATTACTACATATTTATTCACATGCATACATTTTGCATTTTTGGAGGGGGCCTTATAGACTGAATTTTTTTAACAGTTTCAGGCTGCAGCAAACTTGAGAGAAAGGTACAGAGATTTTTCATATGATCCCAAAAAACTAATCCCATGGCCTTCACTTTTAACCAAATTCTCAGCCAGAGTGGTCTGCTTGCTGCAAATGGTGACCCTGCTCTCACATGTTACAGTCACTCGAAGTCCACTGTTCATCTTAGATGTCATTTTTGCAATTCTTTTGTTTTCTGTGTCTCATAACATTCAATTATAAATATACAGCAATCCCCATATAATTGCCTTTTCATTGGAGTGCTGTTTTACTGAGAAAATATGAGGAATGAGGGGAAAATTTTTACAATATTTAACTTTGAGAGCTCTCCAGCATCTGAGCTCAAATATTCCACTTCTTCTTTCAGTGGAATCTGTTTCTATGATCAAGGACTCTGCTTATCCTCAGCACACACTTATGCCTGAGCAATAGCAGGCCCTTAAAAAAATTTTCAATTCATAATTAATGACAAAGTAGTGCTGTCTCCACGGGAGCAAAACTTATTCATTCAGTAAGGGTTTATTATGTGCCTACTTCTGAAAGGATCACTTCCTAGAAACCAGAAATATATTAGAGTAGAACTGAGAAAACCTCCTATCCTAAAACAACGAATATTATACTTGAAGTTCAAGCTAGTCCCTGCCATAGGTCTTTTAAAACTGACTGAATTGCCAGTTTTAAACTATTCAGAATCCAGCAAGACATGGTAGCGCAACTGTGGTCTCCACGATCTGGGAAGCTGAGGCACAAGGGGCAGGAGTGAGATCAGGCTGGAGTATAGCAAGGCCCTTTCTCAAACTAACAAAAGACAAATCACTGGTTTTGTGCTAACCATGTCCATTATCAGAAGAGAAAGCTAAAACTTAAGAGCCCCATTCACATCATATGTAGCTAGAATTCACTTGAGATCTTCAAATATACAATTGAATTAGTAATCTATTGTGCTTCTCGTGACAGGTAGGGGCTTGTATTCTATATCCCTTTGCAGATAATGAAGAGGAAGCCTAGCAAAAGAACTTAGAGATCCTGAGCAACTGTAGCTCAGGCCCCAGGGTGGCAGTGTGTGCCCTGGCCCTGCCCACAAAGGTGATTACCGCGTCTGCAGCTGAATCTGACATCTCACTGGCTGGGCATCCTCCCAGACAACCCTTTCTTAATGTTAAAAGGAAGAGATGGTTTGAATAGACAAGTCGGTCTTGGTGGGGCACCTTTGTGGAAGAAGAATGGAGAAGCATCTGAGGACCTCCTTGCTGGTTTTGTGGCTTTCTATTTGGTGTGAGTTGTGAGGACTTTCAGTCCTGCACACAGTCAGGGAAGATGTTCACAGGACTGGGACAGAGTGTGTTACACTGGGACAGGAGGAAGGAAGACAGCGGGGCTACACTCTGGCTCAGCTGGGATTGCTGTAGAGCACAGGAAGGATGGAGATTAGAAGGTATTAAAGCTAGATTGCTGAACCCTTATTTCCTGCTGCTTTCTGAACAGGTGTGAGTGGCAAAGCTGTAGTGGAGCAGAGTCCTCAGTCTCTGACTGTGCCTCAGGGAGAGAACTGCAGTCTTCAGTGTGATTACACCGTGAGTCCCACTAACAATGTCAGGTGGTACAGGCAGGACCCAGGGAGAGGTCCTGTCCCCATGATCATCATCGCTGCCACCAAGAGCAGGACATCGGGTGGAAGGCACACGGTGACTCTGGATGCAATGGCCAAGCACAGCTCCCTGCACATCACAGCCTCCCGGCTCAGCGACTCCGCCTCCTACATCTGTGTGGTGGGCGCACCGTGCTCCCCAGGCACCAGCTGCCTGTCCCCAGACCTGCAGCTGGGGACTGACATGAGGCTCAGGAGGTGGCGCAGCTTTCTCATCTGGTATTGGATGTGGTTAGCGCAAAACTGATCATTTATTCTCTGTTTGCTTGAGAAAGGGTCTTGCTCTGTTCCAGACTGACCTCAGCTCCTGTACCTTCTGCTCAGCTTCCCAGATTGCTGAGACTACAACTGTGTCACCGTGCCCTGCTGAATTCTGAACTGTTTATTCACTTGGTTGTGTATAATTTCACAAGTGATGACACCACGGCACACATGAGATTTAAAATTATTCTCAGGAGATCACCGTGGAGCACAGACAAAATAAAGACTGGAAGACGTTTTATGGGGAAATCAAAATACAATTATGTATTGAAGAACAGACACACATTCCATGTTTTAATTGTACAACTATGTATCAAATATTTTATAAATGACAGGTATTTTCTAGATATAAGAAGGAAGCAAACTGACAAATACAAATACCAAAACAGCTTCATTCATGAAGCTTGATTCTTGATTGCTTTGCAGTGTTTAATTTCCTTTACAGGAATATCTGGTGGAGTCTGTGACCTAGCAGAGTCTGTTCCCTGTTTCTTTTCCTGACTGACAGGTGTCATAGGGTAATTAAGAGTCACAGATTTGGAATGCTGTGTATATCACTAAAGGACTATGGACAGCTTTTCTTAGGTATAGAATACAAAGGTTTGATTATCTGTAATAACATATTTTCACCACAAGGTGTAAGGACTGAGTTAAATTTAATAGTTTTAATCAAGTGATTAAATGGTGTTATTAGAAAATCCTTTTTAAATACCTGTATTTATTTCTGGACAATAGATGGAATGATGGAATGAATTTAAGTACAGAAATTAATATTAAATCTTAATTATGGAGTAAGGCTGATCTTTCCATTCTCTGGTATGAACTGTGTTACTATTATAGCGTGGTAATTGCTGAGGTCACCCTTTATTCCACACTGGGTTTATCCTATTCAATTAAACTATCATGGCTTTCTTGTTTAGTTTATTAATCTCATACATTTTACATACAGAATATGATGATCTTTTGCTTCTGATATAATTTGTTGTAAATTCTAAGATGATTTCTCATAAACTTTGTCGAGCAAGGCTCATGCATAACATTGTCACACTGCCCAGTGTATCAGTGCCAAAAGCTAGATTCATAACTGGGAGCTCACCCATAGATCTTTGCACTGGGAAAGGAAGGGAAAAGAGGGGAAGGGAAGGGAAGGGAAGAGAGGGAAGGGAAGGGAAGGGAAGGGAAGGGAAGGGAAGGGAAGGGAAAGGAAGGGGAAAATAAAAAGAAAAAGGAAACGGGAAAGGAAAAGGAAAAGAGAAGGAGAAAAAGAAGGAAAAGAGCTTTCTACACGGGATGATTCTAATGAACAATAGCTGCTCAATAATTAGTATAAAAGAAAAAGATTAATCTAGGAGACAAACAGTATTTTAGGTCTGGCACATCCATGCCTGGTCCTGATCTGGCCCTTTCCTGGTTGTTCTGCAGAAAGCTGGGGTAGCCGAGTGACCTGAGCACAGCTGGAGAAATCCGGTTTCTGGTCCACAGAGGAGACGCTCAGCTGGCTGCAGGGGCAGAATTGCGAATGTGCTCTTAGGGGAATGAGCCAGTGAGGACTGGAGTCTTCAGGGGGTCTGACAGATGGAGCAGCTCTTGGACATTTCATTCGTGACTTTTTCTTGGAAGCTGCCCTGTGAGTTGTTGGCTTTGGATTTAGTAATCTCCATAGGCCTTGAGTTACAGAAAGATGTTTAGAGATCCTGTTCTTGTGTGTGGAGACTGTGAAAAGACTGAGTATCTTTGAAAAATAGCAAGCTCGGTGAATCTCCTCTGCGTGAGCTTGTGTGTTTAAACAGGGGCGGCAGCCTGCGTGTGGGGAGCAGAGCCCGTCTTCCTGGAGTGTCCAGCTGAGATCACCGGCCGTTCACACCCGGGCTTCTCAGGGGAGAACGGCCCCTGACATCCTCCGTCCCCACAGTCTCCTGGGAAAGCACTGGTGTCTTGGACCTTCGCTCTTCCCGGTCAGAAAGAGAAGGCACACAGGGACTGTGGGAAGAGCTGGGAAGAAGTCGTGCTACAGGTCCAGTCATCTGCTGCTGTGCCTCGGGGCCCTCTGTGCCCAGCATCTGCGGCACCACCACCAGCAGCCTGGCCCACAGCACAGGCCCGACTGCGAGAGGAGAGAGAGAAGACTTTTTATTTTTACGTCTAGAGCTGATTTTCCTTAAAGTCTCTGTCCCTGCAAAGGGTGAGATGATACCATGTCCCACGCGTGATGAATTTGAACTCATATGGAATTAAATTCAAGTTATTGTGTGAGTCCTTGGAGCTGATTGTGACGATCCTGCGCCTGTCTGCCCACATATCTGTCCACTCTTTGGTCCTTTCCCTGAGGGGACAGACTCCTGTTGGCTCAGGTTCCAAGTCCAGGAAACAAACACTCATCAACTTAGCCCCTCACGATCAGCACTTTACCATAAAGTCCACAGTACTGTTAAGCTGTGTCTCCTTACACTGATACCTCAGCGTGTCAGGTTATAGAGTGTCAGGTTACAGCGATACCTCAGCAATACCTCAGGTGTCAAATGATTCCGAGCTCTAACTATCCTCTACTCAAACAGCAAAGTCCGCCCAGAATCTGCTCAGTGTTCGTGACTTTGCTTGATAGTTGAACCAAAACTCCAACCTGAAGAAACCTGTACCCGCCAAGTGTCAGTCATGGCGTCTCACTGTGGACATGGGGGTGACGCTTCCGCTTAAGCTCCTCCCTCCTCCAGACAACACGTGGTGTGCGTGTTAGGGCCTTAAAACCATCTCCACTGTGCTCTTTTTGGACTTTATTTCCATAAACTATCATAAGCATGGCTCCAAAGAAAGTTAGCGATACAGGCAGTAAAGATCAAAGAAAAACTGTTGAGAACAATAATAGTGTTAGAGAAAGAAATCAATGTGAAATGTGTTCAGTTCCAAGAAAAATGAATTTGCAAGTGCAGCTTTGGGCCTCAGAACCAATTATTTGGTTTTCTATGATTTCTTATGGCAAAAACATATTCAATTCTTGACCTTCTGGTGTTTGAAAACTAGCATGGAATAAACTGACAACTGACAACCATATCACCATATATTTAATACTAAATAACTTCTATTAATAATTAAACATGATTCTTTTAAAAATGTTATTTGTGAAGCTATATATTTAATGTGCTGGTCATATATTTTCCTAACACAAATTAAAATATCAGTCAACCCACTTGGGATTCTTTTGTCTCTCAGACAGAAGCTTTCTTCTCTCAATAAATATATTCTGCTCTTTAAAAAGATAAAATACTGTTGTACCTACAACAAACTCCTCCTGAAGGAAACTCCTCTCTGTACTGCTTGACATGACCTCCTGCCTCAACTGTGAGTTAAGAAAAGCCGACCCAGCTGTTCCTGTGGTTTAACTGATGGGCTAATTAGGACCCACAGGCAGGTGTGACTCAGCCAGGGCCTGACTTAGAGAAGTGGGAGCTGGGAGCAGAACACAAGGATTCTCACTCCTTTGCAATTTTCCCCAAAAGGTCCCTAGCAGGATCCAGAATCTGAAGAAGGGAGTTTGCATTGTAAGTTAGTTATACTACATGTATTTCTTAGTTAAATATGTTATTTTGGATAATTTAGAAGATAGGAGGACTTAGATAAAAATAAAATGCTCCTATAATTATGAAGCCTAGAAATGACAACTTGTATCACCTAAAATGCTGGGAGCACACATGTCGAGCTGTATTTTACTATTAAAGGGGGTCATCACATATCCAGGATTTATTAGCATGCTTGTCTTTCTCCACATTATGTTTATGTTTATGTATTTCCATATCAGAAAAAATATCAAGAGCATAATTTCTTTCTTTTTTTTTTTTTTGAGACAGGGCCTCATTATGCAGTTCAGGCTGGCCTTGGGCTCACTTTGTAGCCCAGGCTGGTCTCAAACTTGCAATGATCCTCCTGCCTCAGCCTCCTGAGTTCTGGGATTATAGGAGTGTACCACCACACCCAGATTAAGAGTATAATTTCAAATGGTCGCTCTATTACTTTACATAGATTTAAAAAAATACTAACTTTTTAATACTTTTTTCTAATTATTATTGATTTTATTTTCTTTTGAGATACAGTGTCACTATCTAACCCAGAGTGGCTTAGAATTCACTAGTTACTCTAGGATAGCCTCAAGATTGCAGAAATATTTTTAATGAACATCATTAAGTTATAGTTTTGTTGGAAAAAAAGTCATCCAAATATGACAAAATCTATGACACTGAATTACTGATCCTTAAAGATTTTTTCATCAAAAGGTGATGTCAACAGTGACACAGCAATCACGCTAATTTACCACTACTTAATCAATTTTGCACATTAATATTTTAAATTAGTTACTATTTTACATGAGAGTTTTCACAGCATTTTAATTTTACTCTATTTGCACGTGAGATTATTCATTTTGGTCTTAAAAAATGAAACAGGATGAGAAAACATCAAAGCCCATCACATAGGATCAGTAAGTATGCTTTCCTACAGTAAGATATGTAAAACACAAAAAAACCCAAAAAGGTAGAAATCTGCTGTTCTGAACCAAGATACCACCTTACCGCCCTTTTCCTCTCCGGGCGTCTACTGCACACATCCCTGCTCCTCAGAACGAGCAAGAGCGCTCACTTTGCCTGTGCACAATTTCGGGCTCCCCACATCCCCTGTGTGCTCACAAGCTCCTCAGGAGCCTTTGTCACTTAACAGCTAGACAGTCATTAATCTGTCAGTCGCCACAGTGCTTGTTAGAGGTTTGATCCAGTCTACACCTGTATGCAGTGCTTCAGGAGCTTTCTATTACTTCCATAATGAAACACAATCTTTGAGCTGTGAGATACGAAGTGTACAGAATTTTCTCAAGGGTTCACCCTTCAACCTCCTAATTCTCCTTTCCTCTCTCTCTGTGACCCAACAATCCTAGTCTCCTTCAGTTCACTGAATTCACCATGTCTGTTCTCACATTTAGCCTGGTTCTTTTATCCACCTAAAGTATTATTCCCTCCAATCTTGGCCAGCCTGACTCAGCCTCACCCTTCAAGTCTCAGTGCAAATTCCCCTATGGTAGAGAAACCCTCTAACTTCTGCAGATCTTCCTGCCCAAGGCTAATTATTTCCCATAGGGTAAGAATAGTACCAAGCAGCTTTGTTGCTGATTTGTGTGACAAAATTTTGAATGACTATTCATCCAGTTAGATTACAGGATTTATGAGGCCGGGGAAATTGTTCAGTTCACAGCTTTATCCTTGGTGTCTAGACTGATGACCAGTTCACTGTAGTCCGTTCACAGACACCTACCGAAGGAGTGAATTAGCGGGTCAGTGAGTGAATGTGGCTAAGTCCTTTCTCACTCGTCCTTTTCATTTCTCTCTTTCTCACCTCAGTGACTCCTGCTTAGTGTATGAGCTCCGCTGCATTATGGGGTGCAACTCAGTCCTCCCTGGCCCTTTCCCCGACACTCAGGCCCTGCCTTTCTGCGCTCAGGATGCTCTGCCAAAAATTAAGGAGCTCAGCTTATCAGAAGGCCTGAGCCAACTTGCTCTAAGGTGAGTAAGCCTATAGAAAATATTATAAAGAAAAAAGCCACAACTAAAAGATACGGGAAGATAAAAAATAACTTCTCAAGTCACACAGTTAAAATTTTACCTCAAATTTTACTACAATTATAATTGAATTAAAATTACAAATGAATTACAAAAGACAAAAGTGTATACATACACCTTGATGTCTTCTCTAGCTTTAGATCACAACTTTATCCAGAGGACTAGGTTTGTGATGAGTTGTATAAATGAAGTAGCACATTTTGATGTAACAGTGAATATTGCCTCGCAGTGTTTAATGCTCTTCCTCTTCCTTTTCAGTTTCTCAAGCTGTCTGATCCACTTCATTAGGAAAGTATTGGTAAAACAGAAGTGCAAAGGGAAAAAGGAGTGGTAAGCCTCTGCTTTCAGAAAGGCTTAGTTCACAGTTGCTTCACAGATCTCCCACTTTTCCTCCACCTTCAGCTGCCACCTCACTATACATTAGATAAAGACACAGCTGGTGGCAAAAGTCACAACAGAGGCAGAGAGTGAGAACTGGCCAGAGCAAAGAGCTCAGAGGACTGCAGAGCTCAAATGTCTGAAAGGGTCTGTGTTCCTGCTTCTGAGTTCAGGCTGAGAGGTCTCAGAATTCCTTTCCAGAGCCTGACTCCTTTGCCTGTGGGGTGAGGTGTGGCCCTAAGGGACATGTCCTCCACAGCTACAGAGCTCTCCAAGCACCAGCAGGGCACGGGAAGCAGCATGACCCCAGCTGTCTCAGGAAGGGTCTTGGATAAGGCATTTAGAGGCGTTCTGGACAGCACGGGGCTTTGTTCTCATCACTGAAGATCTGCCTGGATCTGCTACCACAGAATACCTGGTACCAGGGGATTTTTAGCTGGTGCTAGTGAGGAGAACTAGAGATGCTGAAGATGTGACCTGCATCAACCTCAGCCCCTCTCTGCTGACTTCTAGGATCAATAGATCATGCCTTCCCTTTCCATCAAGTCTGGGAAGTAGATGTGTGGCCTGATGAATAGAAATGCTTAATACAGTGTACTAGGTATTAGGGTGAATAACAAGAATAAAAATTAAAACCACCTTTATTTGTGAAATGAATATTTTAGCCTATAAACCATGACATTGTTTATGTAGGCCAGGATCTAGGAAAATTTGGAAATGTAAAATTAAGATTTAGGAATCCAGCCCAATGCGGATTTGTATCACATTCTGAATCTGAATTTGCAAGCTCCTAATATATATTTCCAAAGCACAGAAAAAGAATTAGAGGGCAGTAAGGAAGACAGAAGTTGCACTGAACTCTAGACATGTGTTGGCTCCAGGTTTCTGAGTGAGTTCTGGGAACATGGAATTGTGGGGAAACCAAGGTCATGATAGTACTTTGAACATCCATCATGGTACCAAACAGGCCATTTGATCATGAGCTGTAACCATATATATGTTTGAGGATTGGCTTCATAAATGAAATGACATATTAATGTGGTTTGGATTTAAAAGAGCTTGAACTGAAATTCTTTTGCTGTAATTTATGGAGGAAAGCAGGCTAAAAGGTAGTTAAAGATATGGTCTAGCTGGAGTCTTGATGCAGCTCTGGGGAGCTTCAGGGCGTGCACTGCCCCACAGAGCTGTTCCCCGCCTGAGGGAGGGGCAGGTTGCTCACCCTTTGCTCCTTATGATGAAGCACTGAAGTCACTGGGGGTGTCTCTCTTGGGCTAAGGTCACTCTGTGGAAGTGGTGCCTCGCAGTGGAAGGGCTCAGCTGTGTAAAGAGATCAGCTTTGTAAACAAAGGCTCTCTTCACAAAGAGACCCAACACCCTCAAGAGTTGGGTGCTGGTTACACTGTCTGGGAAAGGGACTTGTGGTGCTGACCATGTGTGAACTATGGCTATGGGACCCTCCTGGCACCTGTGGAGCAGCAGTCCTAATTGTCAGTCGTATTCCAAATTTTAATTTCTCCTTCCACTTAGTGGGCTGAGCATACGCGTTCCTCCTCCTCCCCTCACCCCATCCACGTCTGCTCACTCCCTTGCAGGCTCCAGAGTCCGGAAGGTGAACCACTTAGGCCAGGACAGAAAGAGGGCCAGGCAGTGGAAAGCGAAAAGCAACCTAACACCAGAAACAAAATATTCAGCAGGCATGTCGCCTCCTGATAAATCCCTCAGCCGTCTCCTTGCAAGTGGATCCCTCCTTTCACACGTCTGGGTCCAGTCTAGAGAGAATATAGGTGTGGGATAGGACTTGTTTTAATAATCTGGTACCATTCCATTTAAAGCAATCTACTTGGTTTACATTATTGATAGAACTGAACATATTGTAGGTGACCATCATTTTGTGGAGTAAATGTGAGCTGGGGATTTCTGAGAACGCATGAACTATAAGAACAGCCAGCGTGTGCCCAGGAAGGAACCTTGCCAGCATAGTAACTGTGGTCTACGCTGTTATTTTAGGAAGAGTTAAACAGTCTAATTCTATACTGACTGTGTCCTCAGGTCCCCTTCCTATGGGCTGCCGACCTCTTACAGAAAGTCAAGTAGACCTGGCAACGCCTTGAAGTGAGCCACGCTTATTCTCACGTGTGTGCAGACCTTGTGGTCTGTGAACCTGAGAAACCCCACTTCCGGGTTGAAGGAGCTGCATAAAAATCCACTCAGACATAACCTGGGAGGCGATCAGAGTCCCTGAGCCTAGACATCCAGCGAGGGGCGAACACCCCGACCAGTGGACTATGGGCCACACCACGCTCTGCAGTCTGCTGTGGGTGTTCGTAGCCACCGTCTATCCTGGTACCGATGGTCCAAATATAATTGAGAATGTTAAAGATGAAAAGTGTGCACACAGGCATGAGATGCTTAACATGGGCCGGATGAGGAAAGGGGAATGAGGAAAAGAGCAGCAAACTGTCACTCCAGTGTGTTTTGTGTTGGGTCCTAAATCAGTCTGAAGTCTTCTGGTATTTTATTATTATATCAGAGGATCAGCTATGTTTTCTTATTGTTCCTACAGGACACACTGTGGCTCAGAAAGTGACTCAAGGTCAGACCGCTCTGTCCAGGCCAGAGGGGACAGCAGTAATTCTGGACTGTTCCTATGAGACGAGTGTGGCCCTTTATGATTTGTACTGGTACAAGCAACTCTTCAGTGGAGAGATGGTTCTGCTCATTCACCAGAGTTACTCCAGTAATAACCCAAATACTGGCCGCTATTCTGTCAATTTCCAGAAGGGAGCTAAGAGGATCAGCCTCACCATTTCACCCTTGGAAGTGGAAGATTTTGCAACGTATTTCTGTGCTCTTCGGGAAAGCACGGTGCTTGAACCAACAGTAAAAGCTGAACAAAAACTCAGGAGCTCCCTAAGCCTCAGGCCCCACTGCAGGAGCCCAGCTGAGATTCGCACCTGCAGATCCCAGACAGGAAGGGAGCATGGTGGTTGCTCCTCTGTGGTCTGGATCAGAAGATTAAATTCTGAGTAAAAACCCTTTTCTGACCCCTTTGGAAATCGGTGTCAGGAAAACTTTTTTCTAATGCATTCTTCTTGAATGTTTGAGTGAAAAATAGATCAAACAGAGGTTGAGTAATGTCTAAAGTTGGAATGCTTAGCTCATAATTGTTTTATGTGTGAGTTTCATCGACAGAGGCTCACAGCATAAGTCTGGATCTGGTCATCTGGAGCAGTAATGCTGAACAGTTCCTCAGTCTCTTTCTTTTGGGTTTTGGATCAGCTGGGTACAATCTGACAGGCTGTACCACCAGAGTGGTTTAAATAATTCATGAGTTATAGAGAGCCGGCCTTCTGCAATTGCTGGAGCTGATGAGGGAGTCCCTGTGATGCTTTTGGCCTCATATCTGGTACTGAGCCTGACTGATTTAATGTCAGCTAGACCACACTTAGGAGTATGACTTGGATGAGCATAAACACATAGTGAAACTATGACTTGTAAGAATATCGTAGGACCTATGAAGACAATGGAAAGCCATGAGAGAAAATTAAAACTTGTCTGTCCGCCATCTCCTTCATCTCAATTGTCGGATGACCTTCAAGAAGAGAAAAGACATTTACCATCATGGTAGATATATACTTGAGCCAAGACAAAGAGAAGGTGAAGGAGGCATCGTAATGGGAGATAGAAGAGATGCCTTACCTGGAAAATGAGCTGGCAGGTTTATGACCACATGTGGGAGCTGCCCAAGGGCACATAGCCCTAAGCCACAGAGCTTACAGGAAACAGCTGCTGTATCACACTGACCTTTCACATACAGTACGATGTCTGCCATGGCCACCCCTAAACCACAAAAACACAGGCAAACAAATACTAGGAAATATATTTCTAAAGGGTTGAATTGAGACAGTTCAGAGCTACTGTAGTGATCCTTATCAGCTTGGTATCCATATGTACTTCATTTAACAAGATTTAAAGTTTATGTAAAGACAGCAGAACAATCATGCTTGCTAATAATGACATGCAACTACCCCTTATCAACCAAAACTGTGCCTAACCTGTCCTCCATAGAGTAAACAAATCCATGTACTATGGGGCTCTGACCTAGATCCCCAATCTCCTAAAGGAACATATGGTGAAGGCTTAAATAAATGAGACAAGTGGTATGATTTTAGGGCTCCAGGAGGGTTAAAACCATTTAGCTGAGTTTGAGAATCTGAGGGCAAGACAAAGAGCTTCTCTGGGCCACCCATAAT
>PVJX010027867.1:0-24426 GCA_004027295.1 Dolichotis patagonum
ATTTATTTGATTAAAAAATATGTCTGGTTGCTGAAAATAAATAGAGGTTATATTCTGTCTTAAATTTACAAATTCCTTCTGAAAAGTTTCAAGTAAAAGGATTGTATAATGTGCATTGAAAAGTGATTGGAAGTAGAGCTGAGGTTCAACTTGAAATTAATCACCAAGGGCAATTTATTTTCTACTTTTTGTCAGTTTTGTGTAGGTATTATCCTCTTGATTCAATTTTGACATGCTGTTTGTAGTTTGTTTCTCAACCCAGTAATCTGTTAGCCTCACTTGCTCTATGTGACAAGCACAAATTACTCAGTTGTAGTGAATCTCATGGAATCACAGAAACCATAGATGGATGACAAGGAGATCTATCACATCATACCAGTCCCAAATTCCCAGAGGCTCTACATCACATATCCTCCATCTCCCATTGGCCTTCATTCTAATCCAGGTTAAAATAGCAGTATTTTCAACTGTGCTGTTCTCTTTGGAAATGATTGGTTACCATGACCTTGATTTGGGAGTCTATGGCTTTCTAAAGGGGATAGGAAATGAGGTAAGACTTTGGAGTCAGGGTGCAGAAAAAAATACGTTAAAGGAGAGAATCTAGAAAAACAGTTTCTTTGAGTAAGAGAGTGAAACAATTTGGACCTAATACGGTCACTGGCTTAATGCCTGTGTCAATTATTTATAAATGTAAAATATATTTTCCATTTTTAAATTTAATAATATTATTATTATTACTATTGTTGCTAGTAACACCACTTGGATTAAACCTTTGAATTTAGTTAATTTTCTTTCTTTCTTTTTAAATTCTCTGACTTTATGTCTTTCTGCCTGTTTCACCACTCTGCTGGCCCAGCTCTCAATAGGCCTATGACCAAAATGTTTCATCATATTATAAGAAGAGAATTTAAGACATCTATAGAACATTGCCGCCTTCCTCCATTAGGAGAGAATTTTCAAAATCCCTTTAATGATCATGTCCTTGAGTTTCCTCTGATCAGTATGCTCATTTGCTCTCAGAGAAGGAATTCTCTGCTTTGGTTCCCTTACTCCACGGTAGCCTGTTGACTTTCCCCAATATGAAACTTCAAAAATTCTGCTGGGGCCATGTTCAGTGATGCAGCTTGACTACAGTAACCCATCCATGGGTTGGGTCAATGGTCAATGATGTCAACCATTGACATCAATTGGGTGGCTGCAACAGGGTACTTGACAGTGCTAGTAAGAAATGGAATTCTGCGTCACCCTAGATCTTCTGTACATTGACCATGACTGGATTTTGTTTTCATTATTTTCATTCTCATTATGATTTTCAGTGGGGGTCATTAACAGTGACCTGGACAAAAGCTGTTTCCATTTGCCATTCTCTGAATAGAAAAATTAACTGCATCTCCCCATCTCTTCTGCTCTTCTCTTTTTGTTTTCCTTCCTCCTTCTCTCTCTTTCCTTCTCCCTTTATTTCTTACTTCTATTTTTCTTTAGTTTTTTCTTCCATTTATAGTAACTGTGCTATGCTGAGTACTGGGAGCACAAAGATGAGTAAGATACAGTCCTTTGATCTTAGGGAGTTTTCAACTAAAGTGGGAAAGATGACATTCAGGCAATAGTATTTATAATTATTACATTAATAATCCTAATGAAATTCTGCAAGTAAGTATGGAATATATTTATATGCCACAATACTTAGGGATAAAATATGAATGAGATGGTCCTTTAGTGGCCAAATGCATTTTGACCCATGTTAGAAAATAAGTTTTACATAACATATATTCTGTAGACAAATTACTAGCACGGAGAACAGATACAGCACTTAGAATTTCCAGAGTGAGTCATATATAAGAAAATGAAATACTCAGTCCAAATTTCTGGATTTGTGGAAATTCTGTATGTTTCCCACAACAGTGTTTACCTAAATCCCAAGGAAACCACTCACTTTTTAGCTGTCCAAAAAAGAGATCCATTTCCAATGAGCTGTGAGATTTCCCAAGGATATTTACACTTATTTGGCAGGGTGCCTTATACGTGGTTTTGATGTGAAATGTGGTTTCAACCACTTCCTAAATTTATATCCAGCTCATAAAGAGTGAAAAATTGAGTTGTGAAAGTCCATAAATGCTGTTTATAAAACATGGGCACCTTGTCAGATACTCTGTGGTATATGCTGCTTAAATACCGTTGATTATCATGCTTTTGTGGAGCATTTTTATATTGCTAAAGTAATGATTTTTACTGGCTTTTCTTGACAACAATCCAGTGGCATTTAATATTTTCTTTTTTGTTTTTATATTCTGAGGGAAATACATATAGGTATTCTGTCCAATAGGCACAAACTGGTAGACCTCCAAATTCTATACTTAATTTTAGCCCTCCAATGTTTTAGCCTCTTTCAAAGTGTTGCTTTAATTCTTGCATTTCCTTCATTAGGTTAGCAGTTGCAACAATTTCTAATTGTTTTGGGGAAATATCAACTAGGACATTTCTTGGGCACTGTATGTTCCAAATGCTCTATAATGTACGTAGGAAAAAGACTGTTGGACTGGAATAAAGAGACCAGGATTCCAGTCTCGGTATCTGCGGACCACTCATGAGACCTTAATCAAGTTATCAGTTTTCTGGGCTGCGGTTATCTTGTCTTTGAAAGGCTAGGCCAAAATAGTTGATTGTTAAGATTTTTCTTTTTAAAATATAGGTTAAAATATAAACATCCGTGGCTGGGGATTTAGCTCAGTGACATAAGCACCTGCCTTGCAAGTGTGCAGTCGTGAGTTTGATCCCCAGTACCAAAAAAATAAAATAAAACTAAATTTTAAAAAATTTAAAAAAATAAAATATAAACATCCTACAACAGATATCCTTTAATGAGCATTTGTTAAGTGTATGGCCCTAAATAAAGAGTTGTGTGGGAATCATCCCATCTAATAATTGTAACAGTCTGTGGTGTAATTTCTCTTTCCTCTCTTCCAGATGAGGAATAGAGGATTTAGTAATCATAGAAGTTAGTCCTTATCAATAGCCAGCAAGGGCTGAGCCGATCCTGAATTCGGACAGTCTCATTGTAGAGGTCACTTGCTGAAACCTGACTGTCACTCAAGGATTACAGTGGAAGAAACAAAGAAAAGAGAAATGTTTAAGGCCCTTCAACTTCATATTTTAAACTATGAACTCATGTTATTTTTATAATTGGATACTGTAGACTCTTGTCTGGGATTACTAGTGATCACATTTACAGATGAGCATCTAGTAGCTACCATAAGTCCTGATCATAATTACTTCATCGTTCCTTCATTCCAGAATTGAAAAGAATATGAAAGTAGTTTGGAGCCTTAGGTTATCATTTCAAAAATGCTTTCAGTGCTGTTTTATTGGACATAAGAGAGCTATAAAGATGAATCGAAAATGATTGCTTTTAATAGGACTATTACAGAATTCATCAAACATGCCAGGAAGAACTATAATTTAAAAATTGAAAACTTTGGATCTCAACTGGATGAAAGTTACTTTATTTTTTGTAGAAAATTCCTACCCTAAATATGGCTCATCGGAAATTATAAATTATTGGTAAATTTAGTAATTATTAAATTAGTATTATTGTTACATGCTTATATGGATCCTTTCACCACTTAGACAAGTGGGTTTTAAAAGGAAATGGTAGTTTATTACATCTATAACCAAAATATTAAAGAACACATGAGGAAAGATAAACTGGAAATTGACCTCTATTTTTTAGTTAAAAAAAGAACACACAAATGGATCAGATGAAGAAAAGTGTTAAGCAAGAAACTCAGTTGCTGAGGCCTTTTAGTCATTCTTTTATACTTACATAAAATTACTATTGTCACTTCATAAAAGAAGCTAATGAAGTCATTCCCTATTTTAAGTTGTGAAATTTTATTTGGCACTGAGTATCAGTTACTTCTAAAAAAGGATTACTTTTCAGATATTAATATATATATTTATAAAGTATTTTCTGTTTTTCCTTCACACACATGTGCATACACAGAATTGAAGAAATATTTAAAAAAAGGAGACGAAATAGCAGAAATGAGCAGCCAGAGGTCCATGTTGAGTCCTTTAAGCTAACCATGGCGACAAAGCACACCACTGGGTCCAGTGAACTAGGAAGCTTTGAGTGCTCCTCACTGTCATTTTGTCTTCATAATCGTAGATTCATGAAATAAAGAATGAGCTTCTTAGGGTCACACATGAGTGAAAAGGAGGAAGGAGGCAAACCAGGGGTGCTGTTTAAAGCTACAAGAACTGTGCCCTTGAAGGTTTCTCAAGGTTATGTCAGTTTGCAGCATAAATAGGGAAGTGAGGAAGGTGGGAAAGGAGGTGTAATGTTTGCCATCTTTCTTAATAATGTTTGAATTTTATGTTGAAAGAAGATGACTAAATTAGGCACTAACCTTTATTTCAAAGCAGGCAATCAAGTAATTTTGAGCTATTACTTTTCTCAAAAGAAGTTTCATCAATTATTGATCTCACAACAATAAATGTTGGCTTTCTAGGAAAGTATTTAGTTTTGGATTTAATGAACTGCCGTAGAATGTTTTCAGAAGGATAATGAATAGTATCATATTTTAGTAGATCTAATGAATTATAGGATTTATATGGTATAATAGTCCTATATTTTAGCATGATAGATTAAACACCAAGTAAAATCAAGAGATATGAGTTCTTGGTCAGCTTATATGAATGGCATTAGGTCAGCCTGTCACCTCTGGATTTAATTCAGATATATATAAAGTAAGTGTGTTTGAGTAAGTCTTCTGTGCCTTCTAGGTTCATGATTTTAGACCAGTTCACAGTGGTGAACCAGAGAGGCATATCTGACGTGTGGAACATGTGGCCTCAGACAGAACAATTGTGACTTTCCTGTCCTTTTCTTGCCGACTAGAGAGTGGATTTGAAGACGAGCGAAAAAGCTAACAATAGAGAGGTTTGAGTAGAGGGGAAAGGAATCTAAGTTAAGTCAGTCCTAAGAAAGTTTATGGTTACACTGGAAGGCAAACAGACAATAAAGTTTTCCAGATGCATCTGCACTTGAGATTGAAAAGAAAGGTGAAAATGGTATTTTCACATATGTTCAAACTCCTGCATTATAGTCTTCCTAACTCACTAGATAGAAATCTATATCTATGTCTACCATAATTTGCTGTCAATAGTTTTACTTTCCTCCTGGATTTAATTAAGTTTTAACTTATTTTTATATCCATCTGATTTCTCTAAGTAATTAAAGCATTAAGTAATTAAAGCAGCTTCCGGAGTTCATAAAACCTTGGATTCTTGAATAGAGTACAAGATGCATTGTCTATCAAGCATCTGATAAATTTGTTAAAATTTTGTCAGTACACATATTATAAACATTATATACATTATATATAATACAATGGTTTTCTAATTCTTTTTTTAACTTATATTCACAATAGTAGAATTGATCATTAGTGAGTTGGCAGCAGGCCTAAGCATTTGGAAATGTGCTATCAAACATCCTGAGAAAACATGGCTTAGATCAATGGTGGTGAACCTATGGTACACTTGCCCAGAGGGCTGTTGGTATGATTGAAAGCTCTAAAGGTTTTCCATTGCTGGCTTCGATGCTATACAAGTTAGGTGTGATTACTCAGCAATTCCCATACTTTTGGTCTTCAAATCATAAATCCAGAGGTTGTGGAAGATAACATATTTCAGTTTGATCATCTCACACCATTCTACTGCTGAGGAAGGGAAATTCCAGTTCTTAATGTATATTCAGGGGGAAAAAAAAGATACAGTAGGAAGGCAAATAGCCTATAAATCATGCTTATTACAAGGGTTTTTTCCTGGCAGCATATGATGAAGTTTAGTTTTTCTTTTGCACCCCTTGCCCAATATGAGTTGAATAAAAAGTTAGAAGTTAGAAAGAGAGACCAGAAACAATTCTCCCAAAATGATCCCTTCTTATAGGGACATGTTGGATGTGTGAGTCTTTTAAAGAAAGTAAAGGTGAATCCCATAAAACAAATCTACCAAAATGTCCTTTGTACCCTGGGGTATGAGAAAATGAAGGCTGTAACTTGCATATGCTTAAGCATTGTATCCATGTCTGTAGTATACCCTTCTACCATCCCAGTACTTATATACATACACAGATACACATTCACACAAACACACACACATTTACTATGTAGAGGAAGGTCTCAATAACTTAGGCTGTCTAGAAGAATTATGAATTGCACGTTTTCTTCATCCTCTAGACAAAAAGCAGTGGGACTGGCTCCAGGAACATTTTCCTTTCTCTTTCAGGGTATGTGTGGATAGTAATAGTCCTTTGCCTGCCAGCTGGCTCTACAATAGGATGGGAGAGTTAATAGTTAGGATTAAAGTTATCTATGATGAAATTCATAGTGTTTAAAAATTAAAATTCTGTTTAGTGTAATTAAAAAGAGACTTCTTGATGTAGGAGTCCTCTCATCTAAGTCCTGAATAGCAAAATGTATTTAAGAAAAAGAGATAAAACCACCTTTAATTTAAATTAATACAAAGGATTTTAAAAAAATTTTTATTAGAAAGAAATTAACATTTGTTAATATAAATTCTATATCATTTCTATCTTTTTTTCTGTTTTGATTTTTTAAAATAAGAAAAATTTTACTAGAACATGTTTGCAGTACATAATGAATTAATATAACTAATTTAAATCATATTTCATCAACAGCTATTTAAAAATTAACCCCTAGTAGGAAAAGTAGCTCACAATCTGTTTTGTTGATTGCATGTATGACAATGGTCTAGAGGTAGGAAGCTGTTAAGTATTTGATGAATGAATTAATAATGAGTGAATTGTATTATGCACTAGAGAAAATCTGAAACTGACCTAGTAGATTGGTTTTAACCTTAAAACTTGGGGCAGGCAAATTCTTTAGGCATTTTGCGTATGAATTTACTCTTTGATAAAACAAAAAATACTAGACAGAGGATCTTAAAAAGCATTGTTTCTAGCAGAGTTTACAGAATCTAGTGCTAAAAACTGTAGTGCGATTAAGCTTTCCACTAATTTAGAACCTCAATACAGAAGCTTATTGGAGAGTACTGTTGTTTCTTGGGGCCATAAGTCTTCCCTATGCTTGCCAGAATTCAAACCATTTAGGGTTTCACAGACCAATGTGAGCATTTTGCATTATGCTTAGAAACATATTGAGAACTAGAGGAGAGCAAGGCTGCTCTTTTCCAAAAGAAGGTGATTAATTTCATTTCAACCCCATGAGTGAGTGACCTGTGGCTGGCTCTTGCCAGTGTGTGACAGGTACACCCAGGGAAAGAAAAATCTGCCAGATCCGTTGGCTCCTTTCCCTCATCTGACACATTTAAGTAATCTTTTCAAACTGTGCATGAGTCTTCTGAACCTGCTGCTGGCCCACTATAGGATGCAGTGTTAGTGCCTTCCCAAGCCAAGAATGCTAGGACATAGACCAGAACACAGGCTTTCCCACTCCTGTTGCTTGTTATTCACAGCCTGTGAGCTATTTAGACTATAGACCATAATAGAATAGCAAACTAAACTGGTTATTCTGCTTACATAAACTGCAATTTAAAGTAACTCTTATGTATTTGATAAAAAGGTTCTTGCTTTGTGAAACTCTACATTCTAATTAAAGAGTTAAGAAAACCCAGACTTCCAACAGTGTGGATGCAGTGTTGTACCTATTGATGTAATTTCATCTTTATTCAAGGAAAAGTGATAGTGGAAGATTTTTTGTTTTCTTCCTTTCTCTTCTTTTAACCAGTGATCTAAAATTAACAAGTTCACAGAAGAACCTGATGTCTTTTTAATCTTGCCCTGTATTCAAGTTATGACCTGGCCATTTTCTTTGATGTGTATCGTGATCACACACACATATAATGCAGAAAACAAGCAAGCCACCAAAACATAAATTATTCATGATGATTTTATTATACACTTGTGGTTACATACTGATAAACTGGGCCTCCAAAACACAAAACTAAAATAGTTCAGAGCTTGCCAATTCATACGGTGTAAATATTCATCATGTTTGATTTCAGGTCACTTGTGTATTGTCACCAAGCAAGCAGTTGAGAAGAGAGGTTAACCACTTTCTCTTAGCCAGTGTGAACCAGCACTGGAATATCTCAAATCAATGTCTTTTAACAATTTAATTAATTTTACTTTGGGTAACTGTAGGATACTAGAATGGTAATTATCAACTCCCAAACAATGTTGCAGTCTTAAAGCAGACAAATACCCATTTATAAAAACTCCTAAGTATGTATATTTGTATGTGATACTGTAAGAACTACTTTTCACATTTGCATTTCATCACTGTAAGGTAAACTTTACCTGGTACTCAGTTAGAATTATAATAACCCCTCAGAGGATGGATACAGCTATATCTTGAATGAACTGAAATTTTTTTTTCTCTTTTCAGAGGTAAATTCAGGGTTCAGATGATTTTCAGCTACTATTAGCTTTTTTGACCTCTAGTGTATAGACAAGAGTCACCTCTTTCCTCTTCTTATACTAATTTTAGTGTCAGAGGAAGGATTGTGAAATAATGTATTCAGAGAGGGCAAGGTAAGATTCATGAGTAATTATTAAAGGCAGTAGTTACATTCCAAATTGTTAGCCAGGACACCATTTTTTAGAATGAGTTTAAAAACTTTACATAGAACCCCCATAGTTGAAGATGGGAGGGGGAAGTAAAGTGGGCTGGAGATAAACAGTCTCCTTGCCCTTTACTTCCCCAAAATGTACTGAAGTACATGTTGAAAAACACAAATTTAAGAACTTTCTCTGCCACTGTGTATATGTCAGAAAAATGGTCATTGTTGCTCAATCCTATAAAAGTGATCTTCGCAATAAGTAGGGATAACTGCAATCATGCAGACTGTAGGATAGATTATGTGTATTATTTAGAGGATCATCAAAAAGTGGACCCATAATCTAGTCACCAAAAGGATTAGTCATTATCACCTCTCATTGTATTCATAAGACAATGTTCTAATTTCATTTTAGTTCCAAAAATATTAAAACCACACAACATTTATCTTCTAAATGATATTTTACAAATAATGTCTGTGAGTAATTTACTTTTTAAAACCTTGTTTTGAAGACTCACAATTTGAATGGGATTTCTGGAGCCTGCAGTTCACTGGAGCAGCACTTCAGTGTGGCTTCTGGGAGCTGGGCGGTTGTACAGGGCCAGGTTAGCAGGAATCTGTCCCTTACGCTCCCACTTACCTATTTCTGGATCTTGGTAAAACTTTGAAATTTTAACCAATAAAAATTAAAAAGTACTATGTTTAAGTTCAATGTCAAAAGATTTTGAAGTTTGGAATTACTGAATTCCTTTGAACACAATTCTGAACCCCTCTTTGTACACACCCATCCACTCTGTATTAGGTTGAATTGTTTGTTTTAGAAACAGGTGATCTTCCAAGATATTGTATAGAAATTATTCAGGTTCTAAAAATCTGCTTACATTTCATAGCAGGAACAGTTGGAATTTATAACCCACCAGGGTTACTGACCAGGCGAAAGAAAATTATTTTACCTGTGGCTTCTAGCTCTTTTAAATAAAAGAATAAGCCAATGATGCAATAATATTTTTAATTATCATCCAACTTGCAACATAATTGTATAAACAAAGCACTGTTTTGTTGAGAATTGCTTAAGAAATTCTAGATAATTTTGAAATATCCATGAAAATATTCTAGAATGTTAAAGCCACAAATCTGTCTCAAAAACTTCTAAATCTATCACCTTTCTATCTCTCTCTCCTCAGTCCCTGTGGAAGAGAGTTGTTTGTGTCTCTGTCTAAAAGGTTGTCCCAAAGGAAAAGCCTCTGAATAATGGGGCCAATTGGATTTAACCTAAATATCACCTCAGTGATTCTGATCCAAACATGATGCCACCTATCTGGGTAAAAGCAGTAAGTCCAATAGTTTTAGGCTTAGAGTTTGAAGGCCTTTGGTTTCTTATAATTTCTAATAGATCTACTCTGAAAACAGTTTAGCCAAAGCTACAAATTAATATCTGTCTCAACTAGTAAACAGTATAAAGCTTTCAGTGCCAAGCTGTACAATCTGAATAGAATTTGAATTATTAGAATGGCCTACAAAAGCTCGTGTGATCTGACATTTGCTTATGCTTCTGATCATAAATCCTCCTACTGTGCTTTTCTTCACCGTTCACTAGACTTTCTAGCTTCCTTAATGTCTCTAATTTACTCTATCACAGAACATTTACACTTGCTTTATCTCTTGATCTGCTTATGTCTACCTCTTAGCACTTAGGGCTCTATTTGAGTGTCATATACTATAGGAAGACTTCCCTGCCCTTTGAGTTAAACTAGCACCAGGTCTGCCAGCCTTATCAGCTCTACCATATTAACCAATTTATTTTCTTTATAACATTCTTGGTGCCTAAAGCGACAGTTCATCCTTCTGTGATGTATTTGTTATTATTTCCTGTCACCAGACTTTCCATTTCTTGGAGGAAGGACTTGGTATCTTTCTGCATAATATGTCCATTTATATGCTTTTACCTGTAGAAGGTGCATATCCTCTGGTTCACTAGTAATATGAATTTTACTCAGGGAGCAATTTCTGCTTATAAATAGCTCAAAGAGAAAAAAGTTATTTCAATTTTTCAAATTTGAAGCGCCATCTAAATAACAATAACAACCCCATGATAACAAGCTAAGAACCTTTTAGGCAAACAGCCATTTTTATTGCTTGCATCCCATCCTCCTTAAAAGTTATAAATTTTTCTGTGACCTCTTTCAGAATATTTCCCAGACACCCAGACATTCTGAGTCTGGAAGAGAGTATTTGACTCTCTGCTAAGTGGCAGATGGGCCCCAGAAGTACAAATAAGTGTGGGTTCCCCAGAAAGAACTAGGAAGAGGTACGGGAGAAAATTCTTTAATTAATAAGGAGAAAAGAGAAAGAAAGGAGAGTAAAATACAACATAGGAGAAGAAAAGTAAAAGAGGACTAGGAATGGAAGGAGAAGAGAAAGTAAAAAGAACAAGAATATAGGAAACAGAGAAAAAATAGAGACTTTTGAAAAAGGAAATGGAAACAGCAGGAAGAAAGCAAGACCCCAGGGGCAGTGGGACCAGAAAGAAGGCACCGAGCCAGGTACCGAGCTAGGTACCAAGCTATAGATGGAAGCTGTGCTTCTACAAAAATCCCTGGCCACAGGCAGGGCAATTTACTTGCTGGTGATGCAAGAGATGATTTTTAGGGCATCTTCTATCCCCAACACTCACTGTTCTTGGCTTCACAAACAGAAGGCTTTAAAGGGCTCCCTGGCAAATGGGTTTTTTGTCTCTGAGCAAAGCTAAGTGGCAGATGGGCCCAGGCTCCCCAAGGAGAAAGCCCCACATGCTATTGTCTGAGCCTTTCTGCAGCATGAGTGCTCCGCGATGGCCTCTGTTCCTTCCGGCAGGGAGGAAGGCTCTGAACTTGATCATCTCCCAAGATTAAATGGAGGCCTGTTTTCATATTAATCCATTACAGATTCCAAGGCATGTTTCAGAGACATTTTCCACTTGAACATTTCCTGGAGAAACAATCTTCAAAGTGAGTCTTCCTGAATTCAATGCCAAGTTTCTCACTTCATGGCCTTAATGGTTTGACTGTCAGATGGAAATAAAAATACTACCCTCATCCAGTTGTGAGGGTTTAATGATGTAACATATCTAGAGTTATATAGAGTAGACCCTCAATTAACATCCTTCAGCCTTATCTTCTGATAATCAGAAATCATAACTTTTCATGGTCATATTCTTCTTTCCTAATATGGGATTCTCTGGTAGATCTTCACACTGGAAATGACAAAAGCAAGAATCATCTGTCGTCTTCCTACAGATATAATAGTGGAAGGGATTCTTTCATCACTTAAGAAAGAGGTATTGTTTTTTGACAAACCAAAATAAAATATTTTTTGAACAGTCTAAAGTACTCATTTTCTTCAAAATAAAAGCATTATTCAGTACACACTGCAGCAGTACACAGAGAATCACAACAGCCATGGGTTTAGCCAAATCTCTTCCTTGGCTGCAGCACGAAAGAAAGATCACAAGTTTTGGAACTGGAAGTCTACATATTTGAAGCAAAGGCACAGCTCCTAACCAGCTCTGTGCCAACTGCACCAGCTCTAGTCAACTCAGTTTCACTTCCATCGACATGAGGTGCTATCATATCTTTTATTGCTGACTGGGTGGTTCCTGCATTAAGGGTACTACCTGAAAGTGCCTACGATGGTATTGTATTGAATACATAGTAAGTACCTAGCTCAAAGTTACTCTTGTTTGTGTTTCTTTCAGTGGAAGCTGTTGGGGAATGTTTTTGTTTTTCTCACTTGGCACAACACCTCTGATTTTATAAAGGAAATTAATATGCAAATATGACTTGATTTATGGCTAGCAAGAAAGATACATAGTAATTTGCAGTCTCTTCTGGGAGACAGGGACTATTCTGTTTAGCAACATCACCAGTTCCTTACATTATCAGTAATGATTGAGCCTGGAAGTTAGCCAAGGCCACCAGGTACGATGTTAGGATCAATTTAGGCTTTGTGTAATTGGTCCCCGAGAAACTGCGACCTAGGGATTTGACAGAAAATGTTGAGAACCCTTAAGGGAAATAACTAGTATACTTTCCAGGTAAATATTGGTAACATCTTGAATTTCAATCTTAGAGTCTTAGACCTAAAGGAAAGTTTGAAATCACCTAGGCTGGGAATGAGAGAGTTTGGGGAAGGTTCCTTCATCTCCTGAAATTATTTGTAACATGTTATACTGTAAGTGCATATGGATGATCCTCTCAGGAGAATGTCATTGTCTTTCATCAGATGCTTACCTGGGACCATTATTCAAAAAGGTTAAGTCCACTGTATTTGAACAACCTACAGAACCTGATGGTTAAACTTTTAGAGCTTTCAGTGATAACGTGTAGCTTGACATGTGCCCTAGATTCAGCACCATTGCTCTAGGAGAAGTTACGTATGTGTGTTTTGAAGGAAAGATGAAATGTGTTCAAGGATTCATGTTGCATGTTCTGTCCACAGTCACAGTGAGTTAGTGTAAGCATAGAGAAGATAAATCAAATTGTCCCAAGTACTATATTTCCCTGTCATTCTAATAATTTATATTTATTAATGTGTATAATTTCCATACCGCATTAGGCATTATGAAAGATGGAAATGTATAAAAGTAAGTATCCTTTGTAAGGGAAGTTGCAATCTGGTTGGAGAAAAAAGTAAAGTTCTTAGAAAAAAAAGGATAAATAAACTAGGGTTAGCCAAAGGCAATATAAGCAAGTATCTGTTTCAGGGTGTAGCGTGTAATTGCAGAGAAGGGGTTCAGAGGCCAGGCTGGTGGGTGTTGTCTGAGGAAAAGAAGTGAATGTCATTTTAGGACACTGGTTTATGTTGAAACTTGAAGTGGTCTGAGGCTTCACAATGAGGCTGGGCAAAGTTTTTATTCTATTATATTATTTTTGCTCTGAGAATGATAGTCCTACAAGGTCTGCACAAAGCATATTTACTAAGTCAGTTCAAATGTTATTTACCTTGGTGGCTTGAATAAACAGTATTTCTAGAACTAGTTTTGATAAATTTCCACAGTAAAAATAAAAATTAACTTCAGATCTGCTTAAAAATAGGACCAGTCATACTGTAATAAGTTGTTTTTACCCTGTCATCTCAGTGTATCTTTTGCCTGGCAGTGTGTGTGTGTGTGTGTGTGTGTGTGTGTGTTGTTTTAAAATCTGACTTTATTTTTTCCTTCAATTCTTAGTTTTTATTAATACACGTTAGCAGTAAATGATACTTTGCATTCATCCTGGGGAGTTTGTACAGGTACCTAACACATCTACCTCTTTGTACATCCCCCTTCCCACTTCTCCCTCCATCTCCCGTCTGGTTCCCTTCCGATTTGCAAAAGAGCGACAGTCCTTCCAGATGGCTCCACAGCTGGAAATGGAATTACACTGGTGCCCTCTGCTGGGAAAAAATGGAAAGTTCAGCAGGAAACAATAGTGCCTTAGTCTTTTCAAAATACTAGGAACAGAATCTGTGATTCTCTACCCACAGGGACCTTCAAGCTGAATTCATTTAGTACATTGTGCAGGCCTTCCAGTTAGGTATGCTCTGACATCATGCCTGAATTAATTAACTAAAAGGAGTAATTGGGTTTTTATTGTATGAAGGTCTGCAGCTAATTTTTAAAAGTACAATAATTCAGAAACAACCCCCACCTTTACTGTGACAGTTTGAGAGGCGGACACTCCTTTCATTGCACACTGCACTGTGACTCATCGTGGGTGGTGGCTGTCTTGCTACATTCCCTATTGAGAGGCCAGGGGAGACACTGAGGTCATTTTTTAAATCTGTTCAATTTTTTTTATAATGGCGAAGAAAACACATTGATATTCATTGCTGATTTTCTTGGCTCAAAAAATCAGAATTAATGCCATGGTGTTAAATTAGATTTAGAGTGTCAACTCGGGTGTTCCTTTAGTTCTCTGCTCAGCTCATTTTTCTACTAGAGGTGAAAAAACATTTAGTTGTAATTAAAGGGTTGGGGGTGCCAAAAAGGAAACCAAAAGAGAGAGAGGAGTTATAAATTACATGTGCGCAAATTGGTGATAAACTTCTCAAATAAAATGATGAGAGCTGTGTTGGGTTACAGAGAGGATAGAATGAAATGATCTCTTTCAACTCTACTTTTATTTTACTTATTCTTTTAAAGATCAATAATATGGACATGGAGATCTGCTTTTGGTTTCCATAACAACCTGGCTTATTGAAAAACTGCAGGCTCCACAAATCCCCAATTATCAGCCTTCCAGGGCTTATTCATGGAGCTGAGGATCCCGGTGAGGCAGGCAGCTCATTATTGGCACGTGCCTGGTGGGCTGGTGGGAGGCTGCAGGGAGAGAATTGTAGCTGTGTGTTGAGACAGCAGTCATTTGTACCCCTGTCACTTCAGGGGAGTGCAATCACTCAGGAGGCTTCAGAGCACCTCCTGAAGCTTGAGAAGCTGCCACTACCATTGCAAGCAGCTCAGAAATCAGACATCAAGTGGAGATTGTTTTCTCAGCCCCACCTCAAAAACCACCCATCTGAAATAAATCCATATGAATATGCTGCATGTCTTCCATGTTTATTGAGCTTCCATAATTAATCGAGGATTTCTCATCAAAACAATTGTGATTCTACATTCCTAATATTAACTCAAGCCTTAATTAAAATATGAAGCCAAACTAATGCATATTTGATAGCTTTGAATCACCCAATCTTTGGTCTGGTGTTTGCTTATTAGATCCTAGCATTGAGTAATTACAATTGCAGCAATAATACTGATGATGATAAGAATATAGGTAGCATTTATTTCTGCCAGGCTTTCTGCTAAAGGCTTTCTGCTGAAGGCTCTTTGTTGAAACCCAATGATCTTATGGCAAAAGATATCATTGTCCCTTTTTTACAGATGAGAAAACTAAAATGAGGAAATTTAAAAGACTCAATCATAGGCCAAGTGGCTAGGGAGTGTGAATATGACATGGTCTCCTACCTGCTTCCTTTGTATCTTTACTTTTAATCTTACCTAGTTATTTAACCTGGATGCCCTCAAAATAGAAAAGAAATATATGCAATAAATCCTGTGTTGTCTAAAGTGACTGGGGAAGTGGAATATCTTGGCTAATCAAATGTTTTGATTAATAATTACCATCTATGTCATTATTAGATTTCCTATTAGAAAGATTTGGGATATAATAAAATAAATCAACACTATAGATATAGTAACTGCTTACAAACAAAGTCATAAAATGCTCCAGGACCATTATATAAATGTCAATTTTTATTGTGGAGCAGAAGTATTAGTTGATAAAGACTTCTGTGTGACAGACTCCCAGATGAATTATTTTTATAACATGGAAGTATATGCCTTAAAATTTTTGAATATTCTATAGTTTGAGGTAGTTGATGGACCACTACATTCAAAAAATATTTTGATGCCTCCCAGAAATGAAAATTATTAGTACAAGGAAAACCTAAAATTCATTAAGTACTTTGGATCACTAGACTGTGCTTTCTAAAACCCATACCTCATACTGTGTGGAAAATTAATATCTCTTGAGTTGTAGTTCAATCTGAAACTGCTGTGAAACACCAAGAGTGGATCGACACTGGTAGAATTTTCATCATACTTACTCAAGCAACAATTTTATAATTTGTAGTTTCCAGAACTCTTACAGATGTTGTTTACAAGGACCTCATCTTGTTAAGGATTGAGAGAAGTGATAATAAGAACCATTTTGGTTATACATACAAAACATATAATTGCAGCATCTTGCAATTCAGTGCCATATTTTACAATAGCCCTGAGATAGGTACCTATATCCCTAATTTATAGATTGAAAAATCTAGGTACAGAGAGGATTCATTAAGTGCCTAAAGTATCATGTTGGGAACTGGTGTGTCCCAGATTCATACTCAGACGATCTAGCTCATGATTCTGTGTTCTGCACTGGTGTTGTTTATATTCATATCTCCAATTGGCTTCTTCCTAGTCTCTCTTGAACCTCTGACAACCACATCTACCTTTTCATTCTCAATCAAAATAGTCTTAGCCAATGTCATGAATGGCTCTACATTACTACAATCCAGTGGTCAATTTTAAGGCCTCAATTTCTTTGTCCAGGATTAGGTAGTTGATCACTTCTATCCTTTGAAGCATTTTCATTTTTGCTTCTTTATCTCCCTCATTAGTAAATACTGGGAGTAACCACAGCTCAGTTCTTAGTCCTTCTTTTCTCTTTTCTGTCTACATTTATGTATTTTATGAACCCTTAGTTCATGGCTTTAAATATTGGCTACAATGTGTTCGACCTCAATATTCCACTGGTATCCTAGGCCTCTGTCCAACTACAAACAACTGTTTATTCTGTACATTAGCTTGTATATTTCATAGGATGTATGTGTCATAAACATCTTGAAAACCACACTTTGGTCTTTTCTCCTTAAAACTGCTCCTCCTGTAGGCTTCCTCATCTCAGAAAGAAGTAAATCTATTTTTTTCCTGATACTTATTTAGGCCACAGATCTTGGGATTTTCCTTCCTTTTGTCCTTGACAACATTAAAACTATATGCAAATCAAAATATATCTAAACTCTCAAAATCTCTTGTATTATCTACTATCTATGTCACTTCAATAAATGTCAAGTCTTTAACTTGTTCACAAAGCTTATATGATCAACATTCCCACCAGATCACCACTCAGACTTTATCTACTTTGACTCTCCTTCTCTCAGTCCACTCAAGCAATACTGCTTTTCTTTTTCTTCTCATCAACAAGGTGTGCCTATATATAGACCATTTGCATTTACTGTTTGCTCTGTCTCAAAACCTCCCTTCTTGAGATGCTCATATAGTTCACTCTGTAACCTTCTTCAGCTCTGTGTTCAAATGATCAAATACTTTTCTCTCAAACTGAGCCATCAAATTGAAGTTATAGAATATTTAATGTATAATAAAAAGTCTCTGATGAATTAAAATTACAGGTAACTCAGAATTTACTTATCACTAGTCCTTTTATCTCAGATTGAATTTGCTTACATGTTGATTCAATGAGATTGGAACATTTTTTTTAATGTAAGAGAACTTCTTCAAAGGAACATTGCCTAAAATCATATAAATTATGGTCCTGATCATATAGCCACAGATATATCCTCTGTCACAGTAATCCTGATCATGTGAACTGCCATAGGTAGATCTCCCCATGTGAATTCCTGGTTTGGGGCTATGTGGTCTTTTTGTTATAGAAAAATCAACTCTGATCCTACACCCATCAAGTTCCATTCCACTGGCACGTTCTTTAGCTTCCTTGGCATCATCTACCTTTTCAAAACACAGAAAAGCAAATCTTCTTGAACACCTAGACTGCTGGTCATATACAATAGACATGTTGGCAATTGGGTCACATTTAGAGAACACTTCTCGTAATTCTCTTTCTGGGGTGTACAAGCTCAGGGTTTATATTATACATTATATACACACATGGATCATACATATGATCAGTCAGAGTTCAAGGATTAAATCTTTTGTTAACTATTAGCTTTGTCCATTAGGAAAACAGTTTGTGGTACAGAAACCACCAACAAAACCAGCGGGTTTTTTCTTGTATTCTAATTGTAATTGGTAAGGTTGTCTGAATAAAGGCAAAACATTGTGAGGCAAACAATAAATCTCATGTGTGTGACTAGACAAACTTTGATGAGAAATGGCTATTATTCATCACCAAAGAGGCTGCAGGTCCATGGGGAAATGCTTTGTGTGGTGGCATTCAGGAAGTGAGTGGAAGGATGTGGTGTGGGGAAATGGACATAAAACTGGGTGATGAAAAAGGTAAGGAGATGGAGATGTCAGTGCTACCTAAAAACCCCATCCATAAGGAAGATGTGTTCAGAGAGAGCCAGGACATCAGTAAACAACTGTAAATCTTTAAAATCTGTTCATTAGAAACCTCTGATGATAAGAATCTGTATATGAATGGGTATGTATATATCCTTCATAATTCATACCTAAACTGGTAGCCCTTCATTTCTTACTCAAAATTGTCATGATCCTGTTTATTTGAACAGTTTACCAGTATAATAGAGGAAAAGATACAGTTAACCAGTATAATAGAGGAATAGAGCATTGTTGAGTGCTTGGAAAAGTGGCAGGCATTCTCTGGGATTAGGATTTTCTACACCTGAGATGGTGTTTGTTTACCACAGAACGCCTTGGTTCACAGAGGAATGCTTTGGCACTGGCAGGAGGTAGATGGGAATATAACCATTCCCGTTCAGCTATTCATCTTTAGCAACCTGTGTGCTGACACCTGTTGGGTACGGCAGATTTGTACCTTGTCAGCACATGTGTAATATGCCTGAGAGGAACAGTAACAGGGTTAATGCCACCCTTTCACAAAAAGAATTTTGTTTATTCCTATTGTTTCCCGTATTACTCTCACACCTTCTGTACCATCACTCCCAACCTTCTCTCCTCTTCCCCCTTCACTGTGCTCCCACCCAGATCTCCTGAGAGTCGTTACTCCTCAGCCCATCAGCCAAAGTTAGTGGGTTTCCATAGTAACCAGGCAGCTGGTGTCTAGACACTCTGAGAGATGCTTTGCTATTGAGCTGCAAATCTAGCTTCTATCACACACTGTCCTTTCTTCCCTCCTCCTCTTACCTCCCATTTCCTTTTTATTTACGGCAGGCATTAATGCCAATACTGGATGGGGTTTTCTTTTGAGAGACCATTAAAGGAAGGGGGGGTGATGAGAACCCAAACTCCCTGTCTTATCATATTAGTACAGTGAGAAGACAACTGAAGTGACAGACTCCGATGTGGCTTGCCCTTTTTTCCTTGTGAAAGATTTTATTTAATTAAAATATTTTACATTAGGAAACAGTGCCACTAGTCCACTGAGAGTCATAAGCCTCTTTAAGAGCCTGTAAAAGCATTTTCAGGATAAAGCTTCAGCTGATGGCACTGACTTGGAGTAGAATTTTTTCAGTCTCCAGACAATCCTGTGTTGTTCAGGGGATCACATGTCTTTGGTACCTACAGGGAGGTATATAGGTGAATATGAAAAGGAGCCTTACATTGGCATCTTTGATCTGGCGAAATCAAATTTAAACTTCCTTTTTTTCTCTGCAAAAGAGAAAAGGGGCCCCTAACACTTGGGACCTGGCAGGGTGCTCATAAGTCTGCCTTAAGAGTTCTCCTGTGAACATACATGGCTCCCTGGAATGCCAACATTAGAAAAGGATATGGTGACAGAAATAAGACCAGCATGATCATATAATCATATATAAGCACAGACTAAATAAAAACACTGCCCAGACCTCAAAATGGCCAAATATTTTCTTAGCCTGGAAAACATGAATTACAGTTCCTCCTTATTAGGTGATATTTATTGAGAAGCCCAATCATAAAACTACCCCAGTTCTTCAAACCACTTAGTACAAATCCAAATAATCCTTTCCAATTACTTTGATATGGTTTGTGCTTCTCCTTAGAATATGTCCTTTCTAGAAAAAAAACAGCTATGTTGATAAACTCAGCTATGTTCTAATCCTGTAATGTGTTCCAAATATGTGCTATGGATGTGTTTGGCTAAAAGCTGACACTCTGTAAATTTTATACATTATTGTGTATTTTCAAATTAACTGTATTGAGAAAATCTTTTCTCATTTTCACCCATGTCTGAATATTTTCTGTATTTTCATTACTTCCAATTTATTACCATATTTTCTTAAGTTCACTGATTTGTCTTCTAAAAAGCCATAAAGCTTCATTTAGAAAATAAAGTAATTTATGTTTTGTGTCTACTATTTTCCCATTTTTAGTCTCAGTCATTGGACATGAAGGCTTAAGGCACTGGATGAGTTTGAAAACCTCCTATTACTTTCTTCTGACCCAAGTCAGCAGAGATAATAAGAACATGTGGATCAGACAGACAGCAGACCTCAAACCCAAAACATATCCCCAAGCAAAATGATAGGGGGAATATGACCCTTCTAAGATTTGGTACCCTTCTACTTAAATCATGAGGAAAATTATGTCTCTTGTTTGAGACTCAGTGATGTCAGAAAATTCATCAGGGCAGCAATCGTCTCCTCTCTTTCACTTTATCATCTGTCAGTTTTAAATGCCTAGTTTAGTTACTACTATCCATAACAGAGAAGCTTTGAAGAAGACCACCTTGAGAGCAGAAAGACAAGTTAAGAAGTGACTGCAGTAGCTCAGCTATTAGTGTCTTCTTAGGCAGGCCTTGAAGTTCCAGTGTGGGGTAGTAGGACCATGGACTCATGTAGGCACACCAATACAGTTACTTGTCATCTCTCTTTGAAGTCAGTTATTCTCACTCTGGCAACTTGAAGAGCCCTATCTACAATTGGTTTAGATAATATCAGCTCATTGGTCTCTTATTTGGGAACAATTCTATTAATTAGGCCTCTGCTTAGTTTGTATTACACTACTTCCCCGTTTGACTCATTTCTTTTAGATTGGTTTCTCTGAGACCGAGGTCCAGTCTTATTCTCACCTGTCCTCTTAGAAATGGAAATCTGGTTTTTAGTCCTATGCTTAGGGTTCTTACTGCTCCCTGATAGATTTCCCTCGATGTCTTTGGCCTGCCTGTATTTGGTTACTTCCTGATTCCTGTCCTCTACTGCCTCCAATGTTTATTAACTACTTTTGCTTTTTACCTCTTATCAGAATATTTCCCTTAACTATATACTTCAGATACTGTTGCTCTCGACACCAACCTTAACTTCTGCCCATTTTCTACTACTGACTGTGTGCCCAAGCAATACTTTCATGGATAATCTCTCTGTTCTCTTGGAATCTGGCATATTGACTGAATCAGTACAATTATTTTTTTCTCTATTTTATGGTCTCAGAGAGAGATGCACCTCTGAGAAATAAGAATCAATCGATATAGGTGTTTTTGGAGAAAGCATCTTATGGTTTTTTTTAAAATTTTATTTTAAAGAGGGTAAAATTAAACACAACGAAACAAAACAGAACGGGACATAAGAAAGCATAAATTTCAAGCTAGACAACCAGAAATCTTTACTATCTGTCATGTTGTCTCTTGTTTTCTTCCAAATGGTTGTCCATATCTTTGCATATGGGGAGCTCATACTAAATAACATAGCCAATCTTTTCACAAGATATGTAGTTAACTGGCTCCCACTTGCTAAGGGGGGGGGGAGACACGGAACAGGGGACAGGATGACATGAGATATTTGATTCTCAGCCCGTGCGCTGGCAGGCTCACAGCTGCCCCCAGAGAGGGGAGGAGTTCCTTGTTCTCCCGGCACCCCAAGTCACCGCATGGTGCAGGTTCCCATGCACGGTGCGGGTCCCCACCCTCCAGGGTCTCTCTCCTTTGGGCCGTTGAAAGTCTGCCACACTCACAGCCCCACACCGAGTCAACCACATGGTGCAGGTCCCAACACGCCAAGGTCTCTTGGAGAAAGCATTTTAAACTTGGATCCATGAGAGAAGTCTAGTTATATTTGAAGTGATAGTCATTAGATGATGTACAGTGTAGAATAAAATATAGGATGGAAACTAGACATAGAGACAGAGATACACTGAAAAGTTTGACTGTAGAATCTGAAATTTGATTCAATGACAGTACTGTTAGAAAAAATAGTATATTAGAAGTCATTTCAGAGAAATAAAGAAAATGAAGTGAGGAAAATATGGTGCAATTAATGTATATTCTGTCATGAAATTTGATTAAAGAGGAAAAGAACAGGTTTGTAACTTCAAGAAGAGTCTATCTTGGGCATTTTTGAAAGCTTGTCTTGTACAAGAAAGAATATATTGATACATTTGTTCTATGCTATTCCTGACAACAGAACTTTGTAAGTCCTAGAGAAGGTAGCTTGAAGGTAGCTTCCAGTTGGATATAAGGAGCAATTTGTAGTTAGAGCTGGAACATTGAAGCAGAGCTGACATTTATTAAGGGCGTCATGAGGGACTGCTGCCTTAGGGTGGTGGATTCTGCAGGGTCTCCCAGCCCCTTTTCTACTCTCAGGTTTCTGTATACATTCTGATTTCTTTCACATACATAGGGTTTTGAAAGAAAGAAAGTAATAGGAAATCTGGTACCTAAACATATGATATATTTTTGAAATAGTTTTATTGGAGCAAACAATACTGGGTGGAGGAAAAAAAAGGACAGAGATGATTTTTCAAATGATAGTTTTATACCATGGTCTTTTATAAATTATTATTCCATCCCAAATAAGATGCATACTCATCTTTATGAGTCTTTGTTCTTTCACTGCTTATTTTGTTCCAATGTCCCCAAATAACCAAATCCATAACATTCTTTGTTGCTAAATATAAATAAAGAACTTGGAGAGCTTGACTGAAAAGAGAATAATCAGTATAAATACTAATATTAGTTTTCCAATATAGTTCTGGTTGTGTTCCAGTGAGTGCTATTGATTCTTAAAGCAATTTTTTTTCTCAAAGGCAGTATCATAATTTGACAGGCTACAGGAAGCCAGCACATAACAATGAGTATAAAATGAATTATCCCAGTAAGAGATGGAGATTGCATTTATTTGTCCATGTGCAAACATATAATACAAACACCTTTTATAGGGCTTTTTTGTTACAAGGTTTTTAAAAAAATTAACTTCAAAAACTGAGTTAAACCTTTACAGTTGGCTTTTTTAACTTTCTGTTAACACTGGGACATGGAGGGGTGGTTGATGAGGGAATTATGTATATTTTTGTTTCCTTTTCTCTAGGACATGGAAATTATCTTTTATGAATTCCTAGATATGACAGCATTTGTACTAAGTTTAGCTAGTTCTAGACTTTCATTATTGTGTAATTCTTTTGTCATTTAATTTATTATATCTACCATAATCAATTATAACTGTTTAGCATCAAGTTACTGATTTTAGAGGTCTTTATTTTGCGCTTTGTGTAGAATATCTACTTCACCTGCCACAATCTGAACATAAACACGTTGATATTTGATTCTGATATTTGATCTCAGCCCTGATTCTGCAGGTCTTTATAGTAAGTAATATTACTTCTCGTAACCCTTAAAGCCAAATTATGTTGAATTACCTTGCATTTCAGAAAGGAAAATAGGAATTGAGAGAGAAGAAAGGACAGAAAGGAGGAAGTAATCCTGTAGTACTGGTAAGAGATGTAAGCTAAAAGCAAACAGTTGAAATCCATTCATTCCCCAAAGGCTGTGAAAGTCTAATTTTCTATACGACTGTGGGCAGGTCAAGAATATCTGTTTTCAGTTTCTCTCAAGGGGAATGAGATACTGAAATCCAATCATCTAAAAGGTCTCCTTCAGCCTCCACTAATTACATCAACAATTTTATGAACAATTGCAAGCCAAGCCTGTGACAAACATACACATTTAGAAATTTGTCCTGAATTATGTAGTTTACCCATTTGCATTGATAAAATTAGCAAGACAACTGCGAAGTCTCTAGTTTCCTTTGTGTTGTGTAGAAAAAGCCATAAGGGAAAATTAAACAACAAAGATAAATAACTGTCTGCCTAATCTCAACTTCTACCCAAATACATCTTGGCGAGTCATGACAAGACATGAGTTGAATATGACTCAAGAACTCAGTGCTTTTATTTTAAAAATTTAAATGTTACCCAAACGTTAGAGATTGGAAAGTAGGAAATATTTTTAGGCAGTGATAGCCACTATTGGAATGACTGCTATTGGAGTTGGAGTTTTGTCTAGCTTTTGTTTCTGAATTTTAATCTGGAATTGAATAATCAAAATCATTTAGTCCAATATCAGAGTGGAGAATTTAGCAGACCAAGATTTGCTTTTGCTTTTAAAGATAAGTGTTAGA